>PVKC010012642.1:0-23601 GCA_004027635.1 Crocidura indochinensis
AAAAATGTTTGAGCTGCGTTTTTCTCTAATTTAACGTTTCAGCATTTCTTATTCCAAGAATAAATGACTGCCCTCTCAGAAACATTTTCAAAACATAGAGGGATGCACACACATGCGCACACACATACACATACAAACACATTTATAACAACAGAGTTCTGTTCATAAATGGTCCTATTCAGTACTGACTAGTGTGGTTTCTCTATGAAGGTTATGACCTTGAATTTTGCTGGTGTTTGGGGGGCAATGTTGAGCTATCATTTGTCTACCCATGCCCACCCCTGAGCAGCTATATGCCTGGCTCTTTTTTCATGCAGCTGACCATGTTCAGGTTGCTGCCAACCACTACATATTAAGTTTCCATTGAGTTGTCAAAATAGTTTTATCACATATGGCTAGATCATTTTTTTCTGACATGTTAAAATTAACTCAGAATTCATCATTTCAAAAAGTTGCTGAATTGTTCTTTCGAAAAGACCTTACCTTTTACTTAACTGTCCTGTTTTTACCTGCCTGAAAGTTGCAGTGTCTGGCATAGAGATGTTTAAGCTGCATAAATACAGGACTATACATGCATACAAGGCTCAGCTTTGCAGGGAAGCTGTTTGGCCCATGCTTCCATCTGACCCTAAGGACAAAGCCACTGGTACCTCAAAGAAAGACAGCTAGCACACCAAGAAGTTTGGGTGGACTGGGGATGGAACTTTGGGAGTTCTGTAAGATCTCAGAGCATTCCATTGAGTACTGAAACTCTCCTCTGACTTTTTCCCATTCACCTCACTACTGATTGAACATGCTGACTCATCATACTTGATGTTTTTGCTGACACTGGTGGTTCCTCTTTTAAAATGTTCTTTATGAAATTTGACTGCATCCTGATAAGCATTATCCTGTTCTGTTCCACAGACTTGTCTCCTATTTGCTGAAGGTGGTCTTAGACTGCAAGGGTAAGTACCATTTTGGCTTCTCTTTAACCAGTTCTCTGACTAGATATTAACGATATGGTTAAAAGTTTTAGATCTGCTATTCTAATTTTTCTGCTTTGAACAAACAGAAAGAAGGATTTTATGGACCATTGAGTTACCTCTGTCCTATAATAAAGGATAATGACTTTTGTCTATTTATTCAAGGTGCTTAAGTGTGTCTTACCAAATAGCTTAAGATGTTGCTAACTTTTGGTGGGATAGTCCATTATCTGTTAATTAATATATTACTCCTAATAAATAACATGTGAATTTTTATGGTGACTCAAACTTTTCTAGCCTTGTGTTCCAAAGTACCAAGTTATGCACAAAATCTTTGTGACTTTTATTTTATTACAAGTTTAAAATATACAATAGATACTTGTAATATTCAAAGAAGGTTTATTAAAGTTTAGGAACACTTAGTACAGTCATATAAAATTTGTTGTTACTTTAGGTTCAGTTATAAAAGATGATGTACCATATAGAGTAGGTCAAATGCTCTACTTAGTTTAGAGAATTTAAGTACACTCCAAAGTTTGGGGGAAAGGCACTAGTTACAAACAGAATGATGAACATAGTTTATATTATGCCTATATTCAAAATTATTTAAGTTAAAATGTTTAAAATAGCACCTGGACATTATAAAAAGTACATTAAGCTAGAGATGGGTTGAAATTCGTTTGGTAATAAAATCATAATAGCTTATGTCATTTTCTAAGAAGTATTGTTTTTAAATTTACTGTCTGGATTATACCCAAAATTGATTTTGGGGTATTAATCTAATTTAAGGGAAATTTGTTTACATTTTTAATCAGGGTAACACAATAAAAACATATCTACCTTGGGGAGGAGTGGGAAAAATATATCTACCTATTTTGCCCTTATTCCTTTCAAATAATTTAAATATACCAAAATCTCAGAATGCTAGATTCCTTGCAGTTAAAACTCAACACAGAAAACAAATTGGAAAATGTTCTCCCAAGTTTAAATGAAGTGGTTTGAAAATGTCAGACTACTCATCTGAAACAGAAGATTGTATTGGCTAGAATAATGAAGATCTTGGCCCAGTGTATTACAGCAAGCTAAAAGTTTGCCAATGGTTATTCCCTAGACACAAGTGTAAGAATGAACAATCAGTCAATATAGATAACTGGACAATTTTTGACCTAAAATTATATTAAACCAGACATTTGATTGAAATGGTTGTTGGACAAAAAAAAATTTCAATATCTTTCTGGCTTTGTCTATGCTAATTGTGAAGGATGTGGGTAAAGAAAAACTACAGAATACCTATAAGTTATCCACATAATATATGAGAATAGTGAATTTCAATTCTTCAGTTCAAGGAGTATAAACTTAACTAAAGTTCTAATAAAACTAAGAGAATACAGGGACCAGAGAGATAGCACAGCGGTGTTTGCCTTGCCAGCAGCCGACCCAGGACCTAAGGTGGTTGGTTCGAATCCTGGTGATCCTTATGGTCCACCGTGCCTGCCAGGAGCTATTTCTGAGCAGATAGCCAGGAACCACTGAGCACTGCCAGGGATGGCCCTAAAACCAAACCAAAACAACAACAACAACAGCAAAATAAAATAAGAGAATACAGAAAATGTGTCCCTGATTCATTTGATTTCAGTTATTTCCTTTACAGAATGAACTCTAGTGGATGGAATTTATGTAAACAATTTTTTTTTTCAAGAGACTGGAGTGATAGTACAAGAATTAATCACTTGACTTGAATGCAAACCAAACAGATTTAGTCCCTGGCACCATGTAACAGTGGGGCAATTCCTAACACAGAATTAGGGGGAAACCTCTAACACCATCAAATATGACCCAACTCTCAAATATAGGTTTTAAAAAACATAAAATGTTAGCAAATTATTTTGACCAATTAAATGTTTAATATTAGGCTAGAGATTTTTATTTTACGTTTTTCCATAACCCTGATACATCAGTATATAGTCTGTTATTTAAGAATATTCAGGATCTCATAATCATAACACCATATTCATGGAAATATTGATGACTCAAACAAACACAATATCCAGGGAAATTTGAGAAATTCTCTGGTGTGATTAAGTTTTCATATTTCTATGATAAAAATTTGTTTTCCTTCTTCCTTTTCTTAAAAAATTATTTAAAATTACATAAAGTAGTACATGTATATGAATCTTTAAAATGTTGCTTTACTCTAATGTTAGGATATTTACCTTTATACATCATTCAACAGTTGCATCATTTTACTTAGTTCAAGAAATTATATTTAATATAATCAGCGGTTTCTCCACACTTCAAACTGAAGTTCACATAGTTTTAATTAAATATTCAATATTAGGACAACTGTAGTAGTTATATGAAGATATACTCTCATCAAGAATATTTTGATTCATTACTTTATTTTGTTTGTTTTTGTTTTGGGGCCACACCCGGCGATGCTCAAGGATTACTTCTGGCTATGCCCTGGCTTAGGGGACCATATAGGATGCTGGTAGTTGGAACCGTAGTCCATCCTGGGTCAGCCGCGTGCAAGGCAAATGCCCTACTGCTGCACCATCGCTCTGGCCCCTGATTCATTACTTTTTGCCAATACATTTTATTTCAATATATTAGAATAAAGAGGTAATATAAGAAAGCTATAGTCCTGATAAAGAGCAAAGTATACCTTTTGCAGCATGGGATTTGAACAGAAGTCCACCAGCCCATCAAATTAGCAGCAAGATAGAAATTAAGGTTAAACATTAATTGAAAGTATGAAAGTCAAACAAGTACTGGTAATTTAGACTACATGGTTAACTAAAAACATTTCATTTTTATTTATTTATTTATTTATTTTTATTTAATTTTTGGTTTTTGGGTCACACCCAGTGAGACTCAGGGGTTACTCCTGGCTATGCACTTGAATATCGCTCCTGGCTTGGGGAACCATATGGGATGCTGGGGGATCGAACCATGGTCCGTCCTAGGTTAGAGCGTGCAAAGCAAATGTCCTACCGCTTGAGCCACCACTGCAGCCCCAACTAAAACATTTCTAACTTGCAGAACTCACAGTTACAGTAGTATAAAAGAAAGGTTCTCATTGGGTATATAAATGAGCAATAATGAGAAAATCAGTACTGAATACAGGAACCCAGAAGTCTAGTGCACAGACCTGAGAACTTTACCTATTCATTTCTAAGATTTGTGTACATACTACTTGTATTGATTTTGGTTTCTTGTGGTATTTTATTCCCTCACAGTATCAGGATTTGAACTTACGATTTAGACATGCATCATATGTCATTTTCCCCTGAACCCCAACAGAAATGATCTCTGAATGCAGAGTCAGGAATTAGCCCTTAGTATTACAACAGACACAGACCAACCAAAAGCCCAAATAAAAAGAAAAGTTGTCAAAATATATTGAACTGGATGTTACATATATCAAGCTGGATGTTACTGTCTTCTCCTTCAGGCATTGCCATTTGTACATAAAATTATATCTTTTACTAGAACTCTCTTTTCCCTCTTTCCTTCAGTACTTAGTATAAGCAATTAGTTTCATCAATCAACTAGTGAAGTTAACACTAATAAGGTAATTCAACTCATAGCATAAATTTTAAGCTCTTCAAAAATATCCCATTACAACAATTTTAGTAATGAGAAAAAGTCTTTTATTCTGACATGGGTGAAAATTTTTCTTTGTCTAACTGATTGTTCTATGACTCTTTATTACTAAATTTTAAGTTTTTAAAATTTGAACTGGGGAAATAACTCGGTGAACTGAGCATGTGTTCTGTGTTCAGGAAACCATGATCAGCCTCCAGAACTACATTGTTAGCAGAAAATTCCCCAAGAATTGAGCCTCAAAAATAGTCCTGAGCATCACCATCTATATGGCCCTTAAAACAAGCTTAAAATCATATTTCAATGATTTTTGGTTATTCTTCAATCATCTACATTTAAACACTCTTCCATAGTTTAGAACATGTTCAATAGATAGTTGTTGAGTTCAATTTAAATGAATGCCTTAGGAAGATTTCAGTTGGGAGATCAGAGAGAATGCAGCGAGAATGTACAGAAAAACACAGATGACCCAGGTTAGATCCTGTAACTCCATTATGATTCCTGGAGACCTGCCAGTAGACACTCCTGAACGCAGAGCCAGGAGTAATCCCTGAACACCTCTGGATTTGGCGTAAAAACAAACAAAAAATATTTCCTTGGCATATTATCCTTTATACAAGATAAATAATGTAGTAGAATTTAACAAGCGAAATTGAAGGAAGGACAGGAGTGATAGTTAATACAGGAGTTAAGCCTCTGCCTTGTATGTAGTGTATGGTATCAGGCAGGCACCACATACGGTCCCAAAAGTACTGCCAAGAATGAACTCATAGTGCAAAAATGAGGAGAAAGACCTGAGTACAGTCTGGTGTTAACCCCACCCCAATATATTATAATAAAGTAAGGAGAGGGAAATTCAAAAAAAATAATTAAACAAAGGAACCAGGAAATATTAACGAAGAGAGAAAGGACCTAGCATCACGGGAAGTCCGTATATATTTGTGGGAAGTGGTGGATGATTGCAGAAGAGAGAAGATTAGATGTATGTAAGAAAGGAAAGGGCAACCATTTGGGAATTGGAGGAAGGATGCTGAAGCCAGGAGTACACACAATAGATTTGTGAATAGGTCATGCAATATTTTACTACTTATTTTTCCTCGCACATGCAATGTAATGGGTTACTAGATAGAAATTAAGACTGCAAAAGCACCTTCCATCCAAAAATTGAATACAAAAGAAGACATTTCTAATGATAGATATAAAGCTCCTTAGCCCATGCATGCACAAGGAACATATTTTTGTAACAAGGCCATTTTGCCATTCAAATTAAGCCTCTAGGTTATAGCACGAATCTCTAGTAAGAGCGATATTACTTAGGTTATTCTTGACTGGCTATTAGGTTAGAGTTCCACTTTCCCCAAAAAAAATGCAATTTACAAATGGCAAACCCAGACGTGTCTAACAGGGGATCAAGATTCCTTCAGTCCATTGAATGAGGAACTATAGTAATACCAAGAAAGCTGAGCTCTGCAAGAAATCTGAACAAATTTAATTAATCTTCCAAAGGAATCTGTCAAATGGCAGTCTGGGGATCACATGTTTTAATTAACTTTCTGAATATTCTTCTTATAATTATTTTCTTTATTATTGTTATTATTGCTATGTTAGGTAAAGCTTTTTGTTTACATTGTAAAAAACGATTGTTCACAAAATGGTTGTTCATTCCCTCCCTTTATACTCTGGCAAAACCATTTAGGTTTACCTTCTTGAATTGAAGTTTTTTTTTTAATATAGAACTGCATGATTTACTCATGATTTTGTTGCTTATTGTTATTTTAAGTATTGGATTTTAAAGTGGTTAACATAAAGCAAACATTACGATTAAGTCTTAAATAAGATTTTAAAACATTTTTCAATATAAGACATAAAATATTAATACTGACAATTGCATGTTAAGTTTAGACTAAAAAAAGAAATATTACCAAAAATGTGTATTCAAGAATGTGGTGGTACTAGTGTCCCTTATTTCACTTTGTAATGGAAAAATCCCTAAAACGAAAAAATAAAGACATAGGAGAAATTAACCCTTTCATTAATTGCAGTTTTCTTGCTAATCTCAAAGTATCCTTTGGCTTATTCTTCCTGCTGCCTTTCTTTTTCTTCCACACTTTAAAAAGTAAATGCCAGGGGCCCGGGAGATAGCATGGAGGTAAGGCGTTTGCCTTTCATGCAAAAGGTCATCGGTTCGAATCCCGGTGCCCCATATGGTCCCTCGTGCCTGCCAGGAGCAATTTCTGAGCATGGAGCCAGGAGTAACCCCTGAGCACCGCCGGGTGTGACCCAAAAAAAAAACCAAACAAACAAACAAACAAAAAAAAGTAAATGCCAAATACAGCCCTTTCGATTTGATGGTGAACTTGTGTCATGCTGTGGGACAATGACTATGCTAACATCTCTGCAATGAACTTTATTTTGCCAGGGTTTTTTTGATTGTTTTATTGATCTTTAGCTGAGTTAATTGTCCAATTTTTGTTTAAGATGAATATTTCTGCATATCTTTGCAGGTTTGCATTTTTAAAAATAATGCCTTCTAGACAGTTTTCCAGACTTGATGATTCACAGATTGTGGGACAGCATTTTTCAGTATTAATGTATGGTAAAAATAAAGTCTGCATTGATATCTTGTTCATGATGTAAAGAAGCAGTATTTTATTTTTACATTGTTAAATAAGGAAACAAAATCCTTCTTATTTTGTGTTATTGTATTGCATTCTTGCCATTTTTTAAATATATGTATACCTGGAACATGAAAGAAATAAAGTGCATTTTCCATTCTTGCCACTTGAGGGAATCAGGTTTTAGAAATGGCAGAAAATTTAGATCTTTCCAAAGATGGGAGAGTAAATATTTATTTGTTGACAAAATGGTTCTAATGTCAGCTAGATATCATCAAGAGGATAATAATGCCTCAGTTATTATATAAATTACTCTTTAGATGCTTATATCCAAGTGAAAAAGAGAAAATGCTGATGAATGGGAGTCCTGGGAGGTTCTAAGTGAGGGTCCTGGATACAATTTATGATCAGTACGCTTGGACTTCAAAATGATTAATACCGTCAATTCTCACTGGAATAAGTGCTATGCTAGTTCAGGAGAGGACTGTATATGACTGTTTATAGAAGCAGATAACATCAAAGTAACCCATGGCTTGTGTTAAGCAAATATAAAATTCTGGGTCAACGCAAATTAATCCTAAAGGAGTAAAGGAAAGTTCTTAATGACTGTGAGTTCTTCACATTATCACTTTTCATTCAAGTGGTAGAATTATTGATGAGATTTGCAAATGACCTCCTTTGTTGTATTGTGCTAACAGCTGTATAATAACATTCTTTCACGAAGAGACTTCTAATCTATACATCTGCAGTTTGTTAATCAAGTATAGAAGTTTATGAAATTTTCAAATAATGTTTAGAGTTTCTGAACCATTTTACTATTATGTTTCACAATGAAAATGCAACAAATCACATTATATTTTATATAGTCTTACAGTTTAAGTGCCTGTGTAAATGAATTAAAGACTTTGTATTATCTATATTACATAAAACAGATGTTATTTAAGGACATATTATCAGAGACTCATTTCCAGAATGGTGTTACTCAGTGAATAATTATAGAATTCCTTGGTTTTTGAAAAATGGAGACTTGTTAACAAAACAAAAATACATGTAAAAACCTTTATTTTAAAATATAAATGTTTTATGTGTGTAGTAATTAAAAATCTAGTAAAATTTGAATATCATTAGACATAATTTTGCATAAAATAAGTTACTCAACAAGCATTTTTATAACTCTTCTTAATAAAGTTGGTTTACTTTAACATATTTTAATGAAATTTTAAAATGTCTTTTTATTTAGGTTGTGTTTCATATCCATATTATTATTTTCAAATGAATTATGGAATGCAACTTCAGATAAGTGTGATAATAAATTTAAATTTATTAAAATTAGTTTCACATCCTCTCTCTGACATAAAGTATACAACACAATGGTTCCTTTCCTCCACTGCTTCAAGTCTTTTACCAATTTCAAAAAGGTAGGAATCTAATTGACTTGATTTTTACATCCTTTTCCTTCTTGTGTAGATTTTATGAGAGTTATGATAGACATTTGGCAGCCTGAATAATTTGCTAATTACTTAATCCAATCTCTAATAGATTAAGTTGATTTCCTTTAGAAAACACTCATAGGAAGAGCCAATTAGTCAATGAAATTACTTCCTTGTAGAAATAAGTTATTTAAAAAATTATGTAAAGATTTCACTTACATCTGCGCCTTGAACTTGTATTTGTTTTTGATCATAGATCTTTTGATACAATTTAAAGCAAAGTGATTTTCTCTTTTTTTCTACCTTCCCCTAAAGTGATTTTCTTATTTGAAAGGATACCCCAAATTCTGTATCCCATGAAGGCTTCATGTGACATTTTTATTATGTGATATTTACTGAATTGTGTGCTTTCAACAAGTTATGTGAAATTAAGACTCACTTCTGCCTCATCTCAAAATAGTCTAGACTTAACCACCCCTGAAACTCTGCAGTCAAACAGGGGTTTCTACATGCTTACTGCTCACACTTATAATGGCTACATGCCATTTCATAATCATGAATATATGCATTGCTGCTGTGATTTTCCCAGAAACTTAAGTCAAAATGTGAAAGATTTTATCGTATATAATGGTTTACATATTTCTTTTCTGGTGAGCCACATTTTTTGGTGCTACAATTCAAGTCCTTGTAAATACTTTTAAGGATTGGTAAACTACAAATCAAATTAATCCACCAGTCAACCCCATCCATTGACCTTTTATTTTTACAGTCTTATCTTTATATTAATATTTTATATTCACTTTGTTTTCTATATAGTTCCATATGTTGATATATTTCACGTTGGGAGGTATGTTTAAAGTCACCAAAAATAAAACATAACTAAGAATTATTGACCCAATTAACAGATGGGAAGCCTGAGTCCACAGTTTCAAAACCAAGCCTATGTCACAAAATCTCAAATGCTTCAGAAGATATATTGAGGTATTATGACACCTAGTAGAGAATTCTTTACATAAACTGGTTGCCCAAAGGAGTTGTAAAGCTTTATGAAACAATTTTAACAATCCTTATTAGGGTAACATTATTTCAACATATGTATAAGCAGCCATTCATAGTAAGTGAATCAACCACTGGAATTCTAATGTGACTGTAGTCTTTGTTGACAGAAACCTACAGTGAAAATACTGGGGGCCCTGGAGATAGCATGGAGGTAAGGCGTTTGTCTTTCATGCAAAAGGTCATGGGTTCGAATCCCGGTGCCCCATATGGTCCCCCGTGCCTGCCAGGAGTAATTTCTGAGCATGGAGCCAGGAATAACCCCTGAGCACTGCCGGGTGTGACTCAAAAACAAAAAAAAAGAAAAAGAAAAAGAAAAAAAAGGAAAAAAAAGAAAATACTGTCACTGGATATATTATTTCAGATAGTAACTAAAATTATAATGATGTCTTTGCTTGACTGCTTCCATATAAGTACAAAACTGGAATTTATTCCAGTATTTACTCATTAAGAAGCAAAATTTCATAGTCCTTATATTTGATATATATTTACCTACCATGTACATTTCTAAACCTGTATATTTATGTGACAGCTATGTTACATTTCAGTTGCGATATGATAATTATTTTTACTTTGCTGAAGAGCTTTTATCAATCCCCCCTTGAATATTTTACCTATCACTGATAAGGTACTAAAACATATTACTCCTTGACTAAAAAATTAGGGGATTACAATGTGCTATTTATTAAAATGAGGTTGATTTCACTTCTGGTTTGACTGCAACTACCACTTTTCTTGGATTCATATCATGATTTTAGTAAGCACTCGCCACTTGGGCTACCTTAACTGTTGAAAGTTTATAGAGACTGTAAATCTATTAAGCCACAATTTGCACATAATAAAATGAAACAGCAAGCAGTTAAATGAAAGACTGAATTCGGAGCTGTTGAACATTTTTCAGGAAAAGTCATTGAAGTTCCTCTGCTACTGCTGCTTGCCTGCCTGCCTGCCTTTGAGAAATTCAATCACGCTGATTGAGGAAACCTGGAGAGAGTTGGCTGTTCCTTCCTCCAGTTCATAATTGCCCTGTAGACTATTTAATCATCTGTAGTTGGAACAAAGCTGGTGCTGTGGAGAGCAGGAAGCAAAGGCATGCGCTTATCATTTGCTTCCTACCCACCCCGCAGGCCAGCACCCATCTCTGGGCAGTCATGCCGGCAGGTGGGGGAGCTACAGGCAGACTGTATCATCCGGTTGTCAGTAAGGTGGCCTTCCTGAATGCCTTTATTTCATTACAGTAAAGCGCACACCAGCCAAGTTTTTAAGAGCTAACTTCAGAGTAGAGAATGAAGTCTCTATTTTGCTGCTGGAGAATGCAGATGGGCACAGATAGACTAGCAAGCAAAGAACTTGCCAGGGACCAAGTTGACAAGAGAAATTTTAAAGAAATCCTGGCATTGACTAAGCTTGTTTCCTCTGAGCGACCATCTAAAAGTAAATGTTGATGCAAACATGAGATATTACTAGTTGACAAATAGGATCAGCAAAATAAACTGTCTGCTCTCAATTGTATAGATCCTGGCACATCGTAATTAAAGTGCAGGTTTTTGGTATGGTTTATTTGCTCTATATTGTTGGGGTTCCCAGGCTAGTACACAAGAAACCACATACCCAATTTTATTAAGTAAAAAAATAAGGCAGGCTGGCAAAGGAGACACTGATAACCAGAAAACCTGATACATCGTACTAATTGACTTGGAATATTAGCCTTGAAATGATGTTGCCTCCTGCATTCAGAACATGTGTCCAAAATGCTTAAGTCCCTTAGGTAATTCTGAAGTCATAAACCATATCACAGATTTTAAGAATGAATTTGGGCATCGTTTATGCTTGCAAAGGAATTCTGCAAAGAATAGTCCCATTGTTTAGAACTGTCCCTGCAATTATTACAAAACACTCTTTTGCATTTTTCTTTTTTTTTTTTAAGGCTCTCTTATCGGTGGGAAATATTTGAGAATTTTTAATTCTAAAAAAGAAACCCCTAACTTCTGGCTAATGTGTGCCAATTAAGTTCTATTCATTGAATCAACAGTTTTCTGTTACCTGTTTCTTCAGGTAGAACCGAGTCTGATAGCCCTGCCCTTTCCCAGGCTTCTGTGCAGAGACCTTTGCTGCTTTCAAACAGTGGGGACACCTGTTTTCAGATCAGGGAAGGCCAGCATGTGAAATCTTAGGAATGGGGCTGCTATTGAAAAAGGGGTGCTTGATAAGGCAGCCACTGTGATAGGCAGCGGAAATTTGATAATGAAAGGAGATGCCTAATAGATTAATCTGGTGCGATTTGCCAAAACACAGAGTTTTCTGGAAGATTATCCACACTCACAATAGAAAGCTCTTTGTTTTGTGAAAGTCCCC
Organism: Crocidura indochinensis; assembly: GCA_004027635.1. Taxonomy (NCBI): domain Eukaryota; kingdom Metazoa; phylum Chordata; class Mammalia; order Eulipotyphla; family Soricidae; genus Crocidura; species Crocidura indochinensis. The sequence goes on from PVKC010012642.1 coordinate 12,028, forward strand.
ACTTATCATTGTATTCTTTATCTCAATAAGAAACATAATGGTTTACTTGTTTACATGCATGGTAGATATATTCAGAGCCTGGCTGTGGGGCTGTGAACTCCCTTTCATTTGAAATGTTTCCAACACACAGGTTATTAGCTAAGGGGGAACAAGCAGTTGGACACATATAAAATTTAAATCTGCCTTGCTTAGATTGGCAGAAATTACTGTTATTTCATCCGCTGGGAAAAGGTTTTATTTCCTGCTCAAATACTTTTTGGAGGAAAATAGCAAGCTCATTTCTAGCCATCCTATATAATGTGTATATATATATTTAGAACTAAGTGGTCTGTCTCTAGAAATGGGACTTTTTTGCTATCAACCAGTTATTTTCCACTATTTTTTTTTTTCATTAGCTTAGCTGACTCCTTCTGTTTGGCTTACCGTAAAGTCAGATTTACACAGTTATTTATTTACATTGACTGCAAAGCCCACGTGTTAACCTTAATGCATCTTGAGTTGCACTGCTTTGGCTTGGAGAAATGATTTTTAAATATATCTCACACATGCGGCAGGACAGGGACTATAGAAGTACAGTGCTCCTACTTGGAAAGCAAACCAAAAATATCCCTGTGGTTGAATAAAACTTGATTAAAGCACTCCCCACCTGACTCCACTGTTTGTTTTCTTTTTCTCCTATCTGCAAGTCTCCTTTGTTTCATAAAAAAATAAAACTCTCTGTTCTGTGTGGACTATATGAGATGGCATAAATAAAATATCTAATGCCAACCTATTAGTCCAATTTCATAATTCCGTAAGAATAATGTTTGATTGATTTGAAATGTTTTAAAATAAATGCATTAATAATTATATGCAAATTATTCCCCTTATAACCTTCCAATGTAAATGTAATCACTATATCCTTTATCATGAATTCCAAACACTACACATATTCATAATTTCTATAAAAAGTAAAACTTTCCAGGTGTCAGAGAGATAATACAGGGCTTGCTTGCCTTGTATACAATCGACCCTGGTTTGATTCTACTCTATATATGGTTCCTTGAGCACAGGCAGGACTGACCCCTAAACACAGTCAAGAATAGTCCCTGAGCATTCCCAGGTGTAACCAAAAAACAAACAAATGCATTAATGAATAAAGCTTTGAGAGGAAATAAATACGTAATTGTATCGTTAGCATATGTACAGAATTGTATGCCTTGTGCTCCCTACATCTCCCAATTGGGGTTTCTATGTGTCTATTTTTGTAAGAGAACATCTAATTTATTGACCGACTATACCATACCAGATATTGTAAATTGAACTTTATAGGCTTTTATCAATGTTATCTGGGATCAAAGTGATAACACAGTGGGTTGAGAGCTTGTTTGCAAGCAGCCCACCTGGGCTTGATTCCTGAATCTCATACAGTTCCCCCATGTACTGCCATGAGTAATTTCTATGTGCAGAGCCAGAAGAAACTCCTAAGTATTTTCAAGTATGTAACCCTAAACCCCAAACATAAAATAAAATAATAAAATAAAATATGGGGCCAGAGAGATAGCAAAGCAGTAGGAAGTTCACCTTGCAGTCAACTCAGGACTGATGGTCGTTTGAATTCCTGCATCCCATATGGGCCCCCATGCCTGCCAGGAGTGATTTTTCAGCACAGAGCCAGGAGTAACTCCTGAGCGCTGCTGGGTGTGATCCAAAAACCTAAAATAATAAAATAAAATAAGAAGCCATAGTATAGAAGACAACTGTCAAGGATTGCGGGCTAACCATGATAATATTCAGGGTTGAACCTAGTTGCTTGACTATCTTGGGAATAATAGCACTATTGCAATATTTTTATGGCATTGGAACCTTTCTTTGGTAATATTCAATTTTTGAAGAAATAGACTAAAGAAAGGCATCCTTTTGTGGAAGTAGATGAAGAACTTATTCCTAATGAGAAAATTTGGAAGCATAAGGATACGCAATATATTGTTCTTCCTTTCTTGCTCTTTCTGCTGCTGCTGGATATTTTAGGACATTGAATGACCTTTGCCAATCAGTCATCATGTCACATGGGCAATCATGACAGATAATCAGATACGGAAAATGACAGAAGCTATTTATGGGCTGAAAATATGATAAACCTATCAAAAGATAATGAATTATTGTCTGTCTAGACCAAATGATGACCAAACCAAAGTCTATTATTTTATGCAGTAAAATAAGCCAAAGTTTATTTTTGCTTTTGAAAATGGATCCAATGTTTGGAACAAATGATCATTATGCAACTTGATGTAACCATAGAAAAGTGTATTTTTTAAAAGTGTGTATATTGGGCTAGAGAGATAGCACAGTAGTAGGTCGTTTTCCTTAAACACAGCTGACTCAGGAAAGATCTTGATTCGATCCTAGGGGTCCCATATGGTCCCCCAAGCTAGGAGTGATTTTTGAGAGTATAGCCAGGAGTAACCCCTGGGCAACACAGGGTGTGGCCCAAAAAAGAAAACAAAAAAAGGATGCATTAGGGCCAAAGCAATAATATCACAGCAGATAAGCCTTGCAAGCAACCAATTTGGGTTTGATCCCTGCCATCCCATATGGTACCCCCGATCCTGCCAGGAGTGATTTCTGGGTGCAGAGCCAGAAATAACTCATGAGCAATGCTAGGTATGGCCCAAAAAAACAAAACAAAAAAATAAATAAAAGTGGCTTTTGGGGAAAAATTATTTTGTTTTATGGGAGAAAGTCTAATTTTTTTATCAAAGTGAATTACATATCTTTCATAGTAATATTTTAGGTACATATTAACTTTGAACCAGGGGAATTCCCACCATCGAAGTTGACCTCCTTCCCCTCCATTCCCAGTATCCATCAGCTATCCCCTCTCTCTTACCACCAGGACTGCTAATATAAGTGATCCCTACTGTATTTAGCTTGTTGTAGGTTGGGTATCGATTCTGTTGTTGTCGCTTTGGATTTGGTGATTAAGTCTGATCATTTTTATTACTATTTAATGATCATACAGTTATTTGGACTTGGTAGTCTCTGTTATTTTCCCTCTCAATATGAGGGCAGAGCAATTTAAGAATATTCTAGAAGGTGAAAGCACTGGGAAATCAAGTTAGAACATCTATAATTTTGTTTTCTTATTTTATAGCTGATTGATACACATATTGCTTTTTTACTACTTCTTTAGTTAATACAAAGTGAACTCCAAAGTGGATCTATTCTTTTCTATTTTTCTTGTATTAATAAGCCTAGTTTAGTTTATAATTTTATTGTAGTTTAGATGATACAGTTAAAATAGTATAAACATAAAAATGATGTACCTCACTACCACCAAAGTGTCAAAGACTGTTCATCATCAACTGTAGCTTATGTCATCTCTAGCCCACCTCTTTATTCCCCCTTTTCCTACCCCCCACAGCCTGATAACATGATTTTTGTGATCTAAAATCAAGTCTTTGTCATCATCCAATAAGATCTAGTCTCTTGTTTTGTCTTTTTATACATCACAGATGAGTGAGATCATTTGGTATTTGTCCTCCAAATTGGAGCTATTCTTGTCAAATAAATCCATATCACATACTTTGAAATTAGAATCCAGTGGTCTTACTTGAGCCTGTGGTTTCACGTTTTTCAAATGTTTTCTGAAATTGTTTCCTGATTAAAATATTTGCTTCAGGGTAGAGTGATTATATCATCTAATTTATTCAGCATTTGCTATCATTATATGTCTGTATATAAAGGTCCTACTAATTTGAGTCATTTTGGTCAGTCTGAGAAAAGTTGCTGTCAGTCATTCGGGTGTCTCGGATGCAGAATTTTTAGTCAGTTTATTTGTTTAGAGAATAAACCTCCTCCTACTTAGATTTCTGAATGGAAACGTATGGCTGCGTGACCAGACATGAAAACCATGGTATTTCCTTTGCAGAGATGTTAAAACACCATGAATAAGTAAGATTCCTCATCGTCAAGCACCTTCATGGTTAATTAAATCTCTGTTCAGAGACTTACAGAAGACCGGTGTTTCAGTAGTATAGCTATGGAGTCCTGGGGATCAACACAGAAGCAAATTGCTTGTTGGACTTGAAATATTTTCACTTAAAGATGAACTACTTTAAGTAACTTAATGTTTCCATGATCACAACTACTTCTCCTGATCAGAATTATATTATTTTAAGATAAGAAAAAAATGATCATTTACTTACTAAAATTTCTTAGCAGTAAGAAGCCCCACATTAAAAAATGGACATAACTCTTATATTAGATTCTTGAGATGTGATAGAAAGCTTTATATGACATTAAAATCTCCAGTGTGTGGAAGATATTATGTTAAATGAAGTAAACCAGAAGATGAAAAATAAATACATGAGGTTATCACTTTTGTGAGGTATTTAGGTTAACTGCATGAATAAATGCAATGCTTAAATGTGGGGTTCTCAAAAACACCCTAGACTTCAGAATATAGTGAAGGAGAAGTAAATAAATTGAATGAGAAAGGAGAAAGACACATATGAAAATGACTGGAGACAGGGACTAGGAGTTAGGGGTCTCAAGTACATTGGTGATGTTAAGAAAGGACAAACTAGCCGGAGAGATAACATGGAGGTAGTGAGTTTGCCTTTCATGCAGAAGAATGGTGGTTCAAATCCGGCATCCCATATGACACCCTGTGCCTGCCAGGGGCGATTCCTGGGCATAGAGCCAGGAGTAACCCCTGAGCACTGCCAGGTGTGACACAAAGACTAAATAAATAATAAATAAATAAATAAATAGAAAGGACAGACAAAATATCCAACCCAGAGCCAACAACAATAAAATTATGAACCTCAAATTTTAAAACCAAACTTAAAAGAAAGGCACCTGTTATAATGGCAGGCTGGAGTGGGGATGGTGGTATGGAATAGACTCTGGAAATATTGTTGGAGGTTGGCAATGGTGGTAGAACTGGTCCTGCCACATTATTATGTTTAAAACCCAATTATGAACAATATTGTAAATCACAATGGTTTAAATTTAATTTTTTTAAATATCTCCAGAATGTAATTTCTACCAAGTTTGAGTATGCAGTGTTGGCCAAGTGAGTAAAATATTTTTATGCCTTGAAGCTTCTGATAATTCTATCTGATGCATTATTATGTTTTATTACTATTTTATACTTATTAATATAACTTTATTATTTATTATTTTAAATTGTATTTGCTTGAATACATATACAAATGCCTTTCCTTATCTATATTAATATGTTTTTAGATCTAATCATAAAAATCATATGTTTTGGCAGGAATAAATAAATATACAAAAATAAATAAACAAAAAATAAAAAATAAATAAATAAATATACAAAAAATGGTTTTAGATTCTAGCATGTATTCTTCACATACAAAGGCCTGTGTTCCATCCACAGCACACATGGTCCATTAAAGCTACAAGCAACAACCCTTACAGTTAAGCAGGGAATAACCTTTGGACATCGCTGTGTGTAAACTTTCAGAGAAAATATAAAATAAAATAAAAGGAATCAAAATTTAATCTTACGTGCAAGCTCTTTACATCTTTGCCTAGAAAAATGATAAGTATACTATCAATATTTATCACATACCCCCAACTGGAAATATTTCTTCCACTTTCACCCTGGTCTGAGCCACCATCATTTTTCATTCGGATGACAATATTAGGAGTCTACATCTCATTTACCAACTCTATCTGGATCTCTTCCTTCAATTCTTTTCTGCCATGCAACCAAAGAAAACAAAACTTAACAAAATAAATTTCATCATGTCATTTCTTTTAAAATCTTTGAAAGCTCTCCATTGTTCTCATAATCAAGCCAAACCCCTATAGCTTAATATAATTCTTCCAAGAATATTTTTGAGCTATCCTTTTGGTCTATCCTCTAACCCTAGGAATATTGGCACTTTGCGTTCACAGATGTGTCTGATTACACAAGGTTTCCTATCAGCTTGAAATGTTTTTCCTTTTTACAAGTGTCCTCAAGTAAGCCAGGAGGATCAGTCCATGTTGGGAAGCCTGCCACAAATAGTGGAGGAGTGCAATTAAGGCAGAAAAGGTACCAGAATGACAATGATTGTTGGAAATTATCCTTTTGGACAAGAATTGGGTGCTGAAAGAAGATAAAGTGATAGACATAATATTCCTCAGTAACAATATTGCCAACCACAGTGCTTAGTAGGAAAAAAATAGAAAAACAAGAGAAAGACACAGAGAGTGGAAAACTGGAAATAATTGTCCCAGAAAAATGACCCAGAAAAAATATCCCAGAAAAATTTCAGGTGGAAGAAAGAGGGAATCTGGGTAGCAGGAAATGTGCATTGATGAAGGATGTTGTACAATGTATTACTGGAAACGATCATAGTAGAAATGGTGAGACCTAGATACCACCATGAACATTAGTCTTTTTGCCTCATGTTACCTAGAAAAATAATCAAGCAAAACACAATTGAGCAATATTACCCTCAACCATTCAAACCCATGGTACATCATGGGCTAGCTTGTCAAGATTTGGGTCAAACGTCTATTCTCTAACTTGTAAAACTTTTATTAGATCTTGTATTCAGGGAACTACCAAAGCACTAAAGTAATGGTAGCTGCCCTAGAATTATCTATTTTTAACCCAGCAGCTTGGAGATTTAGGGAAATAAAAGACATTTATTATACCAATGTCTAGGGGACTAAAATAATTTTTCATAGAGTAAATCACAAGACTCAAGACTTGAAAGAGTCTAAAAGATAAAATGAAGGATGAAGAACATCACAGAGGAAATACTTCACTTAAGAGGAAGATAAATCCAGAGGCAAATGTATCATGGCTGACATTGAGAGCTAGAGATAGAGAGAGCAAAGAAAGAAATAGAACAATGCTGATAATTATTCATTAATAGATTCTTGGATAGAAAAGGTAACTGGATTTTTCAGAAAATTTGTGTCCTTCTTACACTAAGACAATGTGTTTAATATTTCTCTTCAAATCATAATTTAGTTTGCCCTCACAAACCTTTGTTGCTACTTATAATATTGCTACTTGTCTTCTATTCTACATGTTCGGACATTTTGTGACTCTATAAGTGTATGATCTTGATCAAGTATTTTAGGATGTTACACTTTTACTGTGAAAAACAAGGTACCAAAGTTTATCTGAGCAGAAGTATTTTATTCTTTTATTCTTTCCTCAAATAAAAATTTATCTGGGGGCCGGGTGGTGGCGCTGCAGGTAAGGTGCCTGCCTTACCACGCTATCCTTGGACGGACCACGGTTCGATCCCCCTGTTCCCATATGGTCCCCTGTGCCTGCCAGGAGCGACTTCTGAGCGCTTAGCCAAAAGTAACCCCTGAGCGTCACTGGGTGTGGCCCAAAAACCAAAAAAAAAAAAAATTTTATCTGAAGAGTGATAATAAAGTGGAGATGGCACTTGTCTTGCAGGCAGTCAACTCAGGCTTAATTTATGGCATCCCATACAGTCCCCTGAACACCACTAGGAATGAAACCTGAAAACAGAGCTAGGAAGAATCCCTGAACTCTACACTCAGAACTTAGTACATAGATGTCTATTTTGTGGCTCCTAAAAAATTTAAATATATGTATATATATTTAATAGCAGAAGTTTGTTTTACTCTTATTTACTCTGGTTGTGGTGGAGGTGACAACCCTTAATTTTATAACATATATTTTCCCTTTTCCTATTTTGTTTGCTGGGGCACACCTGGCTGGTTGATTTACTCTTTGCACTGTGCTCAAGATCACTTCTGTCAGGGTTGGGAGACCAAATGGGGTCTGGAGATCAAACCCAGATTGGTCTATTAACTTTGTCTGTCATATGTCTATTACATTGCTTCTGGCAAAAATATTTTTATCTTTCTTTTTTTGTTTTTTTTTTTTTGGGTCACACCCGGCAGTGCTCAGGGGTTACTCCTGGCTCCATGCTCAGAAATTGCTCCTGGCAGGCACGGGGGACCATATGGGGCACTGGGATTCGAACGGATGACCTTTTGCATGAAAGGCAAACGCCTTACCTCCATGCTATCTCCCGGGCCCCATTTTTATCTTTCTTTAAGAATCAATCCTTGTGATGAGATTTGTTTGGAACTAATACCAGCAAAATAATCAAAGTGGATATAAGTCCAAGTCAGATCTCCTTAAAAAGATACAACACTGGCCACAGTGATTTCCTCAGGGCTGTGCATATTAGATAGAGTGTGCATATTCTTTTTCTCCAGTAATGGAATGTTTCTTGGAGGATTTCTTAGCCTCAATATTGTTAATATGAACACAGGGTTAAGGATCAGATACGATTTTGTTGGGGCAAGAAATCCTTTGCATTTTGTCAAATTATCTTTGATTTTCTTTGGCTTCTATCCACCAGATGTCAGTCAGTAACATTTCCGAATACCAGGCCCAAATGAGCAAATCAAGTTAGTCTCCCGTATTGTCATATATCCTGGGAGGACAAATTCATCCACTAGATAAAAATTCTAATCTGGGCCTACCTCCATCTAGCTACCCATAAAGAGGAGAGAGAAACTGAAAGGACATTAAACAGAGAGAACAATAGAGAGATAGAGAGGAATAAATTCTAAATTAATCAGAATTTGAATATTTTGGGATATGTGTGGTTTGGGCTACATCCAATGGTACTCAGGGCCTACTCCTGGCTCTGTGCTTAGGAGATTGAACTGGTCATATTTGAAGTAAGAACAATAAACTCTGTATTCTTGCCAGTCCTAATTCTTTTATTATTTGTTTTATACTAGAATTTTTAATTATGGAAACAATTCTTTGCTTGATTCTAATTGATTTAAATATTTTTAATGGGGCACTATAGATGACTAACTAAAAAGAATAAAAAACAAAGAAATTTGAAATTAAAATAAACCAAATATGGCTACATACTACTGTTTTTCTTGTCTGTGGTGTTTCAATTCAAATTTGTCTTCACAATAATGTTAAATAATGATGACATAACTGATCACTCTAGACCTCCAAAAAGAATTCTCCTAAAATGATATTAAAGAGTGTGTTCAGTAGGATTTTTAAGTGCTTGTTATAGCAAAAAAGTACCAATCAGCTTAACTTAAAATATTTAACAAACACACAACCAATACCAAGAAATTGAACAACTGTTGGGAGATGCTACATAGTGATCTCACTCTTATCAATCGCTGCTGCTAGAACTTGTGAACTTCTTTGTAACTTACTTTTCATGATGATTTTTTTTTTTTTAAATATGGAACGCTTCACGAATTTGCGTGTCATCCTTGCGCAGGGGCCATGCTAATCTTCTCTGTATCGTTCCAATTTTAGTATATGTGCTGCCGAAGCGAGCACTTCATGATGATTTTTAATACCACACAAAGCATAGCCATATATTCCTAGAACATTCATCTTTGACTAGTAAAGAGGCTACGTTGATGAATCCCATGTCTATTATCTCTAACTAGTGAAACAAGGTCTCATAAAAATATGGCTTATCCAAATAAAAGTAATGATGTTGCTCTGGGAAAGAGTGGAAAGTGTTGTAAGACAATTGGAGGGGAGGGAACTTAAAGGAGACTTATGTGAAACTTTTACCCTGAAACTCAAGCAGTTAATAGTCCTACTATATTTATATTGTTCTTTCAAGGTTATTTTAGTTCATTCCATTAGAAACTGGGTAGAGTAGAATGATCTTAAGGTGCAGAGTCCAGCAAAACTGAAAAATAAAAGGTTTCCTCAAGCACACAGAAGAACCTTATTAATGGTAGCCTTGTGAAATAAAGCTTATAGATATAGCTGATAGGATCCAACCCAGACTTTGAAAGTGGTTTCAATAACAGAGCCAAGTATCAGAACCACACAGCCTTTTGGACAGCTCCTTTATTTGTAGACTTCAAGCTGGACCTGGAGCTTGGTGTCCTTGATGCCAAAATCTGTCTGCCAGGTTCCCAAAGGATTTGCAGGATTTTGGAAGCAGTACAAGTTCCTGTGTATTCATGCAGTTGAGAAAATTTCCCATGCTGATTTTTTTTTGTTTCTTCTCCTCTTCTTCTTCTTCCTATTTTCTTCTGTTAAACCGAAATTACACAGTGGCCAGGGAGAGTACAGGAAGAAAAGGAGACTGGAGGAAGCCACTGACCCAACATCACTTATTAATTTTCCATGGAAAATAACAAATCATCCTTATAAACCCACAAGTTGATTCACAGCTTCTTGGCCTAACAAAGATAACCAAAGGGAACATTTCTATTTTGATCAGTTCCTAGCTCTAATTCTGAAAAGTCCTTAAAACTCAAAGAATGAAGTCACTTCATCGATTCGTTATAACTTAAGAAGTCAAACAGAGGGTTGCAAACTACAAAACAGCAAATACACCTTTTTTTCCAACAGAACCAATAAGTTTGGTGAGGATTCTGGTATAAACTAGCACTAAGAAAAAAATTTTATATCCAGGGCAATCCTTAACGTTATAAAAAGATTGGATACAAAAGACTAACAACCCCTGGTCATAGTAGCCTTGAGCAATTGGGTATTAAATTCATAATATATTATTCTTATGTTCTTCCTAATAGATGGTATGTATATAAAAAAAGTTTACAGTATTTCTTCACCTCATCACCTACTTCTGTTTTTATCTCCTTCAAAATGACTCTAAGAAAAATTAAAGTCAGGGGAAAGATGCAAATATAATCTTTTAACCTTATTTAGATCCACAAATATAAACAGTGTTCTTAAAACATTCTATTTTCAGAAGTTCCACATGAACCTTCATTTAGAACCCAAAATATAAAACATAACTAGTGGAGTTGCTAAGGCTAAACTAGTCTTGAAGATCTCAACTTCCTGGTGATTGGCTTCCTCCTTCCTTCAAAATTTCTCAGAAAACCAGCTGACCCAACTCACTCTCAAGTACCTGGTCAAAAGTCATATCAGGGTCACTCTAAGAAACTTGAAATAAATTTTTTAGGCAGAATCTTCTGTTGGAACTCTATCCTTTTATTTAGAGACTTTACCTTCTTTAAAACAAAATACAAAGCTGGAACAGGACGGATCACCTACAGGAAGTGGCTGGCCAATAGCCTGTCATTGCAAATTAGGCAAAATTTGCAAAGAAGCCATAATTAGCAATCCTTCCCATCCCCATTGGAGAAAAGGAACAGAAAAGACCATGCAGCATGTCAAACAAAAAGTCTCAGATATCATCCTTTTTGGTAAATTTCAATCCTTGTGCAAATAGGACTGACAACCTCCTGATCATAGTAGCTAGAGCAATTGGGTATTTAGTTTGTTTACAAACTACAGTTTGTGCTTAATTTTAAAAAAAGCTACGCCTTCTATTCAGTTTCTCTCTAGAACAACAGGAAGCTAAAATGAGAGAATGTTGCTTCAAACTAATAAAATTCGTGGATTTTGTGCATTAATTTGCTGCCTATGTTTAAATATGATCACTATAAAATTCTTAAATATATAACTTGGGGGAGTGTTTAGGATAAAGGTAATACAGTAAGGAGAATTTTTAAATCTAAATCTTGTTATTTTAAATTTAATTTAAATTAAAGTAAATAGGGAGCCGGGAGGTGGCGCAGGAGGTAAGGTGCCTGCTG
>PVKC010012643.1:0-23494 GCA_004027635.1 Crocidura indochinensis
GAAATTGCTCCTGGCAGGCACTGGGGACCATATAGGGCACCGGGATTCGAACCGTTGACCTTTTGCATGAAAGGCAAACGCATTACCTCCATGCTATCTCCCAGGCCCCTCTTAGCTGACTTTTAACATTTCCTGTTTGCATGAGGTGTAATCCCCACTACAGAGAGGAAGACTTCCTGCCTGCAATTTGCAAACAACGTAGTGCTATGAGGCATCAAAAAATACAGAAGTCAAAAAAATACAAGGAAAGAGATAAAGCAATGTTCCTCAGTTTATAGAACACAAGAACAACCATTATGGATGTAATTTAAACTCTATTCAGAAAAACTTGATTTACTATCATTTCTAAAGGTTCAATTTTCTAATTTTTCTGATTTTCTATAATGTGAGTCTACTCTACAACTTCTAAAAATCTAAAAAGCATTCACCTTTTTCCATAGAATTTTTCATACAAAAATATTAGATCATTTCTAATTTAGAGATTTACTGATAACAATCCAGTTTGATCATAGTTTTTTTTTCCTAACACAACCCTTAAACCTGCACATTCCTTTGCTTTGCTCTGTTTTAAACTTTCCTTCATTACAATTTGCAACTGACTGATTACACTTTCACAGAATTTCCTCCTCTTTTTTTTCACATTAGTAACTCCATTCATTATATTTCTTTATCCTCCATCCGGGTGGTCCTGCCACCCCAGCTACCTGCATACACTTTGCTCAGAGCAATAGAGAAGGCCATTCTTGGCCCCATGGTTCTGCTTCTTTCCATGCCTTTTTCTGTATCCTCTTCCCCAACCAGGGCACAACAACTTCCCAAGTTAGCAGCCTAAAACCCAGCACTAAGGCTCTAGGAGGGTAACTTAAAACTGCGCGCTGTCAATTTGGAAACAGATTGTTAGACATTCTTATACCTAGAAGGGCCAAATTACCGTTTACAATACTTATTAAAGATTTTAAATCAATCCTATAGATTTCCCATCTTTAGATTTCCCTTTTAAATATTCACAATCAAGTACCATTACATTTAGAACCCTTTACTAAGATTACCATGAACCATTGAGATTTTCACACTTAAAGCCATCTTAAATTCAACATTAAAGTTTGTTGAGGCGAAATTAACATAACATTGAGTTATCTTAACAATATTATGCAATCACAAAATTAATAATATTGCCTAAAAAGGCAAACCACAATAATCTACAACATTTTGCATTTAATTCTACAATCAGTTATCAGTAGTTACTCATTAACATACAGACAATAAGTTATCTAGGTTGCCTAGGGGGAAGGGGCTAGGAAAGTTTCTCCACTCAGATAGTGGAGCAAATTCCAATATTTAATCACTGACAGGATCAATTCACAATGTTTTCAAAATCACATACTCTAGGAGCTTTGCTCACCACTTGAATTGCATTTTAAAATGGCCATTTTTTTCCCTCTCTCCAATGAGTTCCCACCATTCCAAGGGGCCAGGCTAGTGCCCTGCCTCCAGCTCCTCAAAACTTCTTCCCTTCCTTGAATTCTCTAACCCTCTCTCTATATATACACATGCAGATAAGTTCAATTGAAATTCCTCTGTCCCCACCTAAGAAGGGCAGGAAATTAACTGAAGTTGATTGGAAGGACTGGACTTCTTCAGGGCAAATTAAGCCCTGTCAGCCTACAGAGATTTGTCTGGTGTTTACCAACCCTCCCCCATTGTTCCCTAGCCTATCTGTGGAGAAAATAATCTTGAAACAATCTTGAAAATCAAGCTATGCAACAAAGACACAAGACTCAATGACAGGCACATAACACAACATACTGTCTTTGCTGAACTCAAACCAAAGCCCACCAACCACAAGAGGGTGACATTTTTCCTAAAATTTCTCTCCATGCTCTGACCAGACAAGGCAGTGTTACAGAGAAAACACAGCATGACAGACACAAAGACAGAGACAGAGTGACTGGAACCCCCAGTGGAACTTATCCCATGAGGTCCCAGTTGGGAGTCAAATCCACATATCAACCCCTGGTAGTGATGCTAACACACCTCCAAGTAGGACTCAAACCCACAAGGCACCTAGTGGGATGAAAAACCACATCATTGTCATCCCTGATAGTGACAGTAGTCAAACTACTTCCATGGTGGGAGAAGTTGGCATCGCTGCACATACTCCAGCTCTGAAGAGCAATACTATGTCCAGTTTCTCCCCTTTGAGAGAAACAGGGTTTCTGTTCCCCTTAGGCCTTCACCTATCTCAATGGGGTCCCAGTGTATGTCCCAAGACCTAGGAAACTTTGTTGGTGACTGAGTTATTGGCATTCAATCCTAGATGAGCCCCAAAATGTTAGGGTCTAGAATCAAAAGATGAGATTGCACAATTGAAGTAAAGCAAAGCAAGACTTTATTCCATTAATCACAAACTCCAAACTGGCTACTCAGGGCCACTTCCTGGAGAAGGTGACCCCCACCAAGATTATAAGCCAGTTTATATAGAGAGAGGATGAAGAGGTTCTAGCTTCTGGCAATCTTTAAAATGATTTATTGTTGTCTAGGCTAACACGCTCCATCGTGTTATTTCCAGATAGGTACCTGGTATAGCCAGGTATCTTGGGGAGGTGCTTAGACTTGAGAAAGAAAAGCCTAAGACAAAAAAAAAAAAAAAAGAAAGAAAAGAAAAGTCTAAGACATCTACAACATGTAGCCCATTACAAAATGGCAGTCTGCCCTGTTCAGACCCTAGGGCCTCACAGTATACCTTTTTCTATCAGATAATTTGTTTTTAAATTTTTTCATATTGCTGTTAAAATGTGCAATTGAATGATTCTCAATCTATGATGATGCATCAAGTTCTAGCAAAATGGATTTCTTAAGTATAAAAATTAAATCTCTTCCCTGTCATGTTCATATCACTAAGCTATATAAAACATTTAAAAAGGAGGCTATGTTTTTCAATAAAAATGCAAAATGTTCTAAAAAATGAATTTATTCTTGCCATAACTTTTGTAAATTGACCTTTTATCCAGAGGAAAATAGCCAAGAGATCATCAAATAAAATTACTGACTGATATGTCCTAGAAGTGTTTTCTTGGGAACTTTTTAGAAATACTTTCTTTTTGATGTTCCAATGCAGTTGTAATTTGGATTTTCAGATTTCAACTTTATAAATTTTGCCTAAAGAAGATACTATGTTATACCTTTCCTCAGAGCAACAAAACAGCAATTTTGCTTGTCCCAGAAAATGAACTATAGGAAAATTTCAGGCTGTGATTTGAGATCTGAAATTTAGTGAGCTGGGAGCTGAGAATGAAAGGAAACAATTAAGACAAATGTGAAATAAGTGTATGCATATATTTATTTTTACCTCTGTGACATTTTAAAGAATCTGAATTAAAAAATAAATTTATTTCCACGTTTTCTGAGTATTATTTTCCATATTATTTTAGAATGACTGGGCACTTAATCATCAATCCTATCTCCTGTCTTAATTTAGAAGTTTCAAAGCATTACTCCTAAGAAGTAACTTCAATTCTTTAAATTCTTATCAAATCAGAAAGTAATGTTAGGAAAGAAATAAAATAGTAAAAGCTCTTCCATTTTCACGAGGCCTGTTTTTCTGTTTTCTGATCTGCAGAAAACTAAGCGCAGCTATAAACAGCAGAAAAAAAAGAGAGAGAAACTGTATTGGCTCGCGGGTACAATTATATATCACACAAAGCAAGCTGTGATTGAAGGACTAAGAGGTCGAAGAGCAGGGGGAGTGGGAACATGGGTCAGAATACTGATGAGACAACAACTTGTGATTCTATCCAAGGAAGGACATGGTCAAGTCAGTTCAGTTCCAAGTAAACACAGAAACAAGCATGTTTTCACTCAAGGTGAGTGAGGGCACTGCTGGGACAATGTGCAAACTTAATAAACATTAGAGTAGCAGGCTCAAACAGCTTTCAAAAACAGATCCCAGAAAACCAGACTGAGACCTGGAGTTCACTTGGCAGGAAAAACAACAACAACAAAAAAAACCTTGCTTGAGCTAAAGCGAGGGTAGGTCATCTCTTGATAGCCAAATCAAAACGCAGGTTACCTCTAGACCAGCTGGAGAACCAGAAAGAACCCTTCTAGGAAGTGGGAAGAAAGAAAGAGGCCTTTAAGTTGGATTCCAGGTTCCCAGGGAAACAACAAAAGGAGGAATAGGACAGGAGCTGGTTTCTTCCCAGAAGACCTGCTGCAGTCTTGCTTGTATATATCTCAAATTCATTCCATTACTGTAGAAAAGCTAGTGGATACTCCTTTATTACTCAGTAGCTTAAATTCCCTTCTCATCCTTTTGGCTCCTGGAACTAATTCTTGACAACTCTTCTAATCAGATGTAAATTTATCATCTAGCTTCTTCTAGTTTCTTGTAGCTTCAGAATTGATTCATTCTTTTCTCCTTCATAGCCACCCCTCTAAAAGCCTGACTGCCACTAAGATGACCAGTCGACAGGCATTTAACAATATCCTTAAACTTATGCATTTTATAAGCTACAATAGTTAAGATGTATGTCTTGTGCATAGTCAATTTGGTTTGAGCCCAGATATTGCATATGGCAATCTAAGTACAGGCAGATGGTACCCTAAAAGATCACCATCACCACAACCAACAGTCCCAGATGTGGCTCTGGCGGTCTCAGGCCCCATCAGGTGGGCCCAGTTTATCCATGGCACAACATTAAATTATCAGTCAGGTTGGCTAAGAATAGCAGGGAGGTACTCAAACCCACTAAGCACTGCTTGGATGTCCACCCAGTCCATACCATATCAAAACTGCACCAAAATAATGAAGCATTTTAAACCTTTGAAAGGGAAGCATCCAAGATTAGCTTTCAGAAGAAAAATGGTGGAGATGTCTACTCAGCATCCTCAAATATCTCTCTGTTTCCTTTCCCCTCTCTATGGTTCAATCTCCCTCACAAGTAGTTTTTATTATAAAGCAGGACTAACCCCTATTCTACCTAGCACCTCAGGCTTTGTATGCTAGGACAATACATCTATTCTGTACAAGACATTGAACAATTTTCTGAAATAAAAAAACCTTTGGTATGTCAGAAATTAATCAATGATTTCCTTTTCTTTCAGTATAAAGTCTGAATATTCAGTCTCAATATAGAAATCATCCCCCTATATACACACACACATACACACACATACACACATACACAAAGCTCTATTGCTTTAGAATCTTCTTTTTCTTTCTCTGATCTTCCTCATATAACACTGCAAGCTCCAACCATATTAAAGCACTGACATGTGTTCTGGGCACATGATTGGGGCTACTTCACACTTTGCACAGCCTCAGTTACATTTCCTCTTGGCCTCTTCTCCCTTCTCCTGCTACCTTATACTGGTGAGTGTCTATTTATCGTTCAGGCTTTAACAGCTTCCAAAATCTTTCTCTGTGGCTACAAAATTACATTCAGAAACTTTCTTTGTCTTTGCAACATTTTATTCTTCTATTTATTATGAAATTTAGCCATATTATACTTGATCTTACATTTGTTTTCCTGGGTGATCATTAACCTCTCAGCTCTATAAGGGGAACATACTATTGCTATCTAATTTTTTTGCCTGGTCTATGGCAAATAATTTATAAATAAATACTTACATAAGGAGAATATAGGCTGTGTTGTCTATACTTACTGGTTGCCTAGATTTACTGGAAGGGACTGTTGTTTGTACTTTTCATTATGTAGAATAGAACTTGGGCACTACAGGTCTAAAAGATGGAGTGGACATATACCTAAGGCTAACTATTTTTTTTCTACCAAGTTCATTATAGCAAGCCCTTCACTACATCAAAACAGACAAGCCTGTCACATGTCTGCCTTCACCCGATGGATGACACACAGTGTGATTGCTTAAGTGTTATTGTTCCAACTTGGGTATCTGGAGGAAGAGATGGGGGTGGTGCCTCTGCAGAAAAAAATCAGGTATTGGGTGCACTCCCCAACTTCCCAATTTTATTGATGCATGATGAGTTCTGACACATGGAACACGTGCTAAAAATCTGCTTCAGAATATGTCTTAGTTTATGTGCCTCAGAGATTTTGAATTTTACCACAGAGAATGACTCAAAGAAAGGAAAGTTCTCAGTAAAGTAGCCTTGCCTGAGGTCAGCAGCATCATTGGAAATAGAGAGAAAGAGCTGATTCCACATGCATTTGAGTTCAAAATAAAAAGCTATGTGAAGTTTCTGGCTTAAGAACCAAGGAGGGGGGCCAGGCGGTGGCGCTGAAGGTAAGGTGCCTGCCTTACCGCGCTAGCCTTGGACGGACCGAGGTTCGATCCCCCGTGCCCCATATGGTCCCCCAGGCCAGCCAGGGGCGACTTCTGAGCGCATAGCCAGGAGTAACCCTGGGCGTCACTGGGTGTGGCCTAAAAAAAAAAAAAAACAAAAAAAAAAAAAAAAAAAAAAAAAAGAACCAAGGAGGAAGATAATATCAGCAGTGTTGAAGAAATTTAGGTTGGATAGGGCCACAGGCATTATAGTGAAACTAACAAAGAGAATTTTGGGTCTCTTGTTGGAGTTCAAGAAACTGGTTGCTGCTATGTGGGCAGATTAGCAGGTTACCTCTGCATAGAATAGTACTCCAAGGCCAGGGAAGATAAGATGAGCAGGGAGACTGATCTAAGGAGAGGAGAGAAGATTCCTGAGAACACCTCTTTCAGGAGAGTTTGTTGAGCAGTTGCTGAAAAGACAAAAACAAGAAGCTGTCCTATGGTAGATGAATCAAGAAAGAGGGGAAACTCATAAGCCTAGGAACTGAATAGATGTGAAGAAAGAAGGGAGGGACAGCTATGCCCATGACCACTAGAAAGAACAATGATAATGAAGAATAATCCCTGGCCTTGTCAACATCAAGGCTGCAAATAGCCTTGACAAGAGTAGCTATAGGGAGTAAAGATGAAATTCTGCATGAAGAGAATTTGAGAGAATAGGGAGAAATTGGAAAGAGCAAATCTACACATGATTATGATGGCTAGTCTTATAAGATGCTGGGGCCGAGTGGTGGCGCAAGCGATAGGATGTTTGCCTTGCACTCGCTGACCTAGGACGGACCTCGGTTCTATCCCCTGGCATCCCATATGGCCCCCCAAGCCAGGAATAACCCCTAAGAATCACCAGCTGTTACCCAGAAACCCCCCTAAAAAGATGTTACAAAATAAAAATTTCTAGGAAAGAAGGAATATGTAAGAGCAGGCTGATGATTTCTGAAACTCATCCTGAGTCCAGTCTCTGTGCTCTTAGGCTCCACCAGCACAATTGACCTTGCTGACATTTCTGTTTAAGCTCTTCCCTAAGACTTCCTTTGACTTCAATGTACTGCATCTGTGGATCTCAACCCCATCAAGTTGCAGTAACTCAAAGGTCACCTACCTCATTGTGGTGGCAGTGGTTTTATAGTTCAGCACTGCCTGAACTGAGCTTGGCATATACAAGGAAGCACCAGAGAATGAACCCTATGAAGCATCTGCTTGCTTGCAAGGTAGTTATTTTTAGCCATGTGAGCCATCACCCCCTCAACCCCCACCCCTCCTTCAGCAGGTTCTGTAAATGCAGTGAGAATCAGATTGCCTACAGAATGGAAAAAATAAGCCTAACCTATAAAGGGTTTCTAAGGACTGAATGAAATAGCATCTATGTTAGGACTTGGAGACAATTTACTCCTTTTAGCAACAAGTAAGAATTACAGTGTCAGAAGATTGCTCTTTTGAGGAGATGCCTCTCAGAAAGCTGTGGTACCCAGAGTTCAAGCAAAATAAGGCTTCACATTGTTGATTAAAAAAAAAAAGGTACCAGGTGGAGTGGCAGGGTGAAATAGGGAGTTGCTAAATGTGTGTTTTTCAAGTGCAGTGAAATTTCTTGGGTGAAATACAAACACATATGTAATCAAAACGCTTAAATTAAAAAAAAAGGGAAAAAAAAGAAATGTTTCATAGATTTATCCTAGAAAAATGAGGACTAAGTTTTGGAAATCCCATTTGTCTCTAAGCCTATATATATTATTTGACACCAATTTAGAGATATAAACCATCCAGAACCTTTACTATTTCCATTCATGCTATATCTTCAACTCTCACTTATATCTAGCTCATTTATTATGCCTGATAGATTGGCAGTAGATGCTGATTCAAGTGACTATCATAGTAGATTCTGGATTCAGAACACCTAGGACCTAGGTGATTAGTGGTGTCTATTCTGTGTCCATCAAGTGTGTCTTTGAATAAGTTATTTTAAAAAATTAGGCATTAGGGGGCTGGAGTGATTGCACAGTGGTAAGACATTTTGCCTAGCACATGGCTGACCTAGGACTGACCACGTTTGGATCACCCAGTCTCTCCCATATGGTCCCCTGAGCCTGCCAGGAGTGATTTCTAAGCTCTGAGCCAGGAGTAACCCATGAGTGTCATGAGGTGTGACCACAAAACCAAAAACCAAAAAAAAAAAAAAAAAAAAGATTGGGCAGATAATACTCCTGGAATCACAACTAGGACCTCCACATACAAAAACCTGTGCTCAGACCATTAAGATTTTCCATTTCATTACAGAATATTTTAATTGAGTTTATAATATTTTATATAGTGTTCCATGGGATAATAATCAAAATACAATTAAGCAAAATTCTTATATAAACACCTGTTATTTCCTACTTGGATCACTGTTCCTAAAATTCCATTTGTCAAAGTAACGTGAAAGCATCACTCAGAACAAACATGTGGATTAGTGGGAAGAACTGCATAAATTCAGTGAACCTCAAATAATTAGGCTACTGTTGTGGCAATGATTGAATCAGACATGTCTTTCTATTTTTTTTTCATTTAACTATGTGTTATTGATGTTTTAAATTTGTTTTCTTGGACTGGTTAGAAAATGAGGCTCATTTTCACATCCCCCTATGTGTCACATCTAGAAATACTAAGCTTTACCTTCAAAGATGTCACTCTTCTTCATGATGTGATGCAATTTGCTGTCCTAAAGCATTTGTGGATGAGTCACTGAAAAAAAAAAAGCATCATCCAGAAAATTTTATCTTCTTACTAAAAAAGTGGCAGATCATAGTGCTTCTGTGTTTCTCTCTAAGTTTCTCAAATTATGGCTATGAATAAAGGCAACCTGAACAATAAAACCAAAGACCACAACTAACCACTAGATTCTGTATCAATTATTTTTATTTCTAGTGCAGCTGGAAAACTAAGAATGTTGATTCAGATATACAAATCTTGATACCATGTATTTAGATCTGTTTCCTGCTGTGTTCTAAGTATATGATCTTCTGCAAGTTAATTAGCCACAGTGTGGCAGGGACAATTGTCCATGTAAGAGTTATCCTTTTTTATAGGAAAAAGCTGCTGGTGCAAACAGGTGCACAGCCCAAGACTGCCTTTTTCTTAAAAATGAAAAGTAATGAAAGAAGAAGGGGCACACCTGGCTGTGCTCAGGGTTCTGTACTCAGAGCTCTGTGTTCCTTACACAGAAATCAATCCTGGTAGGGTTCAGATACTGGGACTGAATCTGGATCAGCTGCATGCAAGATAAATGTGTAATAGTATTTATATTACCTTTTGTGGCCTGTGTCAGCCACCAAAATCCTCTATACTCTCTCTCTTACCTGCATTGATTCCTGAGTTCCTATGGATTCATGTATTGAAGACAGTAAAGCTTCTTTCAGCCTAGATCTCTTAAGGATTCTCACTGTTGCTTTCTTTTCCCTGATACTGGACTTCATAGGTGTGAAAAATAAATTCTTTTGAAAAAATGTTTGAAATTTTAGCTGTATTTATTTACTTATTTTTATTGTATTCATTTATTTGGCTTTTTGACCATACTCAATGACACTCGGGGAGTTACTCCTGGCTATGTGCTTAGAAATCGCTTCTGGCTTGGGGAACCATATGGGACCCTGAGGGATCAAACTGTGGTTCATCCTAAGCTGGACTTTTTTTTATCACAAAATGTTAAATAGTATACTCTACAAATCTGATTATTTATTTTGTGAAATGGGTATAATTGTAGTTACTTGAAGTTGTGATAAATAAGTCAGCCATATAAAGAACATTGTATTTGGAATCTAGTAAGTAGGTTGCTATATAATGAAAATACTAGCCCTATATCAGGTACAAATTTTACTCTTATTATTTCTGACATTGATATATATAATTTCATTATCTTAGCCATTTCTAGATGACTTCAACCAATAGTGAATCTTAAGTAAATGGTTTGTTAGCATTGAAAAACAATAGTACTGGGGTTGAAGTGGTAGTGTAGCAGTAGGGTGTTTGCCTTGCATGCGGGTGACCTAACCACCATCAAACCTGACCAGGATTTGATCCTCAGGCGTCCCATATGGTTCCCCAATACAGGAACAATTTCTAAGAACAGAATGAGGAGTAACTTCTGAGCATCACCAGGTGTGGTCCAAAAACAAACAAACAAACAAATAAAAAAACAACTGTACTATTGTACCAGTATTATTGGTTATTCACATGTTTAACAAGATCATGATACAAATAATATATTCTCATTTCCCTCTAATAACAATAGGTTTTAATCTACTGATGTTAACTCTTGCTATCCATCCTGGAGAGGATCTTTGTGAACCAAGGAAGAGCTAAGATAGACAAGTTGGTGACAATGATCTCAGACCAAGTATAAAACATTCAGTAAGTACTTTAATTAACTTAAAAGAGACAGGCACACAGTAATGCTACTTGAGAACTTGTTCTTTATTACTAAAAAAATGAAAACATGCTTTATGGTAGAGATCCTGCCTTATTGCCAAAGAGAGCAGAGGCAATCAGTTCTGTGCCTGCCTGCTGAAAGACCTGTCCTGATCAACTAAAGAGACTGATGGCTCACCACCTGCAGTCCTTGCCTATCCAATTTTCTACTGATGAAAAACAGATCCAAAATATTACCAGAGAAAAGCATTACTATGCATAATAAGAGACAGAGGTTACAATTTGAAAACTGGCTTGTCCTTTTGGCTGACCTACTACCCAGGCCTCTCTGTGGTGCCAAAGTAGAACATCTGGGTGTACGCACACTCTCCCCCAATGCACTCTCAATTCTATTCCTGGTATGTACTATTTTTTCCACTGATAATGGGACATGGTTCTGAATCATAATGACCAACATGATTATTGCCATGTTCCTGATAATAATAGGAACACTGAGCACTTTCTATGTATGTATCAGGAATTGATTACTTACGACAGATCACCTATTAAAGATATGCAACATGCCCTCAATATAAATAATATTATGACTATTTTAGAGCTGTAGAAATTGAAGCTGCAAGTAGTTTTCTAACAAAAAATGTAACTAGAATGCAACTCAGATTTTAAAATATGTGTTTTTTGAATTTCATTTGGTCACTACTTGGCATACTGTATTTCAAAATATCTACCTAATTCCTCCATCTCAGGCAGTTGGCTCGGTCTCTGCAAAAAGGCAACACAAAAAGACAGCCTTGCCTCTTGTCTTGAAATTATTTCAAGATTCTTATCTCCTTGACTGGCTCCATAAAAACAAACAAGATCTATGAACAGATATGAATATGCAAGCTCCATTAAAATAATGGAATGATGGGAGCTGCTGACCCTTTCTGGGGAGAAAAGTAGATAGCCTACAAATATTGGTTTCCAAAGATGCAGCTTCATGGTTTCCAACTCATTCTTCCCTTTACTGGTCCTACCTTGTTAAAACTTTGCCTTACATCAATGTTGACAAGAGCTAATAAAATCTAATGATCAAAAAATATATTTGGGCTGTTGTTCCTCATTGCAAGGCAATTATCAAATCCTTCTAAGCAAATCCGTTCGGTGTTATTTAAGCACTCCTATTACAAATCATTAACTATTCAACCCAGAGGTAATTTATGGATTTTTCAGCCCTAAAAAAAGCACCATAGTCAACTAATGACAATTTTAAAAGTTGAGCTAAGAATATAGAAAATAAGGATATCTTCTAAGGATATAGAAAAATAATGAGTAAATAATCAAGTGGCTCCCAGTTCTTGAGGTCTGAATGAAAATATCCAATACTGACCTGAGCCCTTTCCCTAACACCTGCAAAGCAAATAATACTGTATTAGGAGCCATATACACTTGTGAGGTGGTTTAAAGGACATATCCTTGGCTCTTCTCAGGTTAAAGTTATGTAGAAATTAACACCAGGGCAGAGACCATTATAAGAAAAGCAATACTGCATTGCGGGAAATTGCATGGACCAACAATGGATCCTGTCTTTTCCTTCTGCTATCTTGAGCAGGTATGTAGCCACACTGCATCTTAGTGAGGGAAAGAGCTCTCTAAGACTGAATTATAAACTGGGGATCATAGTTGCACTGGCCTGAAAGAATTATGAGGAATTAGTGAACATGTGGTTGCCCATAAAATAATGAAGGCCATAGCATGCAATAGCTGTCCACTGGATCCTCTTTCACAATTTGACTTTGAAGAATCTCTGCTACCCACTCATCCTCAATGCCAGTCCTGATTTTAATTTCACAGCACACATCCTGTTCTTTTTTTCCCCCGACTCTTTTTGTTTTATAATAATATCTTTATTTAAGCAGTTTCAGTCATATAAAGAACACCCCCTTTCACCAGTGCAGCATTCTGTTTGCCTATTTTATTGCCCATTTAGGACCCACTAGCATGCTCAGTAGGTCTTCCAACTTCACGTCTCACCCAGCTGCCTGTATCTTTCCTCTCTCTCTTTCCAATACTTACATATCGGCTCTCAAAATTCTTTCTCCTTCCTTTTTCCATGTAATCAGGGTTTTAGCATTGCCAGGGCAGGCCTTTTCCAGATAGGTAACTTGCGTTTCCATTCTTTGCCTATTTCTTATCCAGAAATATCTTTCTTTATTCTTTAATTTTCCTGAATGAAAGTATTTATTTTTAGTATATCTTTTGTTACTTGTTGTAGATGTTCTAGTATGTTGTAGATGTTGTAGTAAGATTCTGAAAGATGCTCCTCCTCCCATGCCACTCTTCCAGCCTTTCAACTTCCAAAAAGTTGTGCCGTTTAAGTATATCAGAGATCAGAGAGCAATTAATGGTTACTAAAAATGAGAAATCATTGATCTTCTACTCCAAAAACTATTCAAAGATGGTTACAGGATTTTTTTATAGAGAAATCTGTTCAGCTTATCAACTCTTATAACATTTCTCTTTTTTTCTGGCCCACAGAAAACTACATCATTGCCATTTTATATCTTCTTTTTATAGCTCATGAAGTCCTTCCAAAGGAACATAGTTCCCTATGTAAGTTTGTGAAGCTAATTTGAGTTTTAGAACTTATCAGACAAGCAAGTAAAAGAAATATGTTGGTACACGATGTCATTTGTTCGTACCTACCTAAAAACATAGCAACTGTGCTATTGATTTAAAAAAGAAACTCTGCCCTCATTTTCAAGCAGAAAATTGTCCTTGGATTTCCTATTTAAAAGATGCTTTGTGTAATTAGAAGAAAAGATGACAGTGAATAGAAATTCAAAATGTATTCTCTTCTTCAACATATCTTATGTTGTTCAGAGTATAATTAAGGGAAGGACTTGGCACTTATCTTTGAAGGAGGGTCTGGAACTTGTCAATGAATTTTGAATATTCACCCATCATAGTTTCTGTGTCTGAATGAAGAGCTAGTTTAGATTTTTGTTCATGCACACTGAATGTTGCCTTAAAAAGCTTTCCTCACAGTTATCACAGCTTATACTAGCTTGCATCTGTCCAATTCATCCTATGATAAAATTCAAAGACCTCCCTACACTACCCCATAATAAGAATATGAGGTGACTAAAAAGAAAGTATATATTTTAAGATAAGAAGTGTGAAAAAATTGCTTTTTACCCTTGCATGTCAGTCTATGAATGACAGCTTAGTCTTTGGAACTTCTACTTGATCTTGTTCAGAGATACATTAGAATTAAAGTATAAGACATATAGAAACATCTGGTATAGCTTCTAGTACAGAGGAGATAGTAACTGCCATATCATAATATGAAGCTCTCCCTGAATGATAAAGAGTGGAGAATATTATCCTTTCTTCTTCTTGTCTTTTCTCCACTTACAAAGCTTTAGTCAGAAATTTATTCCACAATACTAGTTTATGCAATGGGTATAAGAACCCCAGACATGGTATGGTAACAGTGATATTAGAGACAAGGACACAATATCTATATACAAGGGGTGAATTGGTGTTAAATTTGTAAACAAATCAGAGTACATGATCTGTCACTGACTCAAATTCTGTAGCAGAAATAATTTCCTTCCTTTGGACCTTACAAATACCATCTTTTCTATATCGGTACTACATAAACACTAATGGTCAATTTTTATTTTTTTTCTGTAAAAATAGATTATGGCATCTGGGAAACTAAAGCTGTTCAGAGCTGAAATTATTGAAGTATTAGTCCGTAAAATTCTCATGGCACTTTGATAAAAGGCATCTGTTTGGATTTCAGATGTTTGTACTACAGTTTTTGCTTTGTGATGACTGAAAAATCTACTTATTTAAGTTTAAATTCACCATAAACAGTATACAATCTTATCTCCATTTATGTGCTAAATATCAAGTATTTTTATTTCAGATTTCTATATCTTTACAATGTAATGTTGATGGCATACCTATGAAGAAAAGGTCTACAATACATAGTCCCCTTATACCTAGAAAATTGTTATGTAATTTGCCTGGCCAAAGAGAGGTTCATAACTGTGACAGAGATGAAAGTATTATTCAATGCCACTCATTCACTCCTGCTATCTGTAAGACCACCTGTAAAAAAGTCAAAGTCAATCTCCTGGAGGATAAATAAAGAAAAGACAAGTCACCCTAACTGAAACCCACTACCTTCACTACTTAAAACAAGCTGACAAGTACCCATGAAATGTGGGAAGTTATCTGAACTGATCCACTTTCAGAGGACCCACCATCTAAATATGGAATGTCTGACTAATACAGGGAATTATGAGCAACAATGTGCCATTATAATTCTGAGCTACTACATGTTGGGCTGGTTTTTGTGTGTCTCACTATAGAAGTTCAGGCAGGCTTTTCTAAGTTTCTCAGAATAGCTCTTTGCAAAAATCTCACTTTGCTATGTGAAACCAAGTCAATCAAGGTTGTGAAGGTCTCAAAAGACTCTTTTACCACTGCTAAGAGAATGCATTTATGGATATCACAAGAAGTAACATAGAGGCAATATCTTAGGGCAGGGCATAAACCACAAGACAAGATGCTGTCATAGGAATTTATTTACTTGGCATCACGAAAACTTCCTCTATCTCCTTCAAGTTCAATATCACTTCACACAGAACAAAATTCCCAAATTTTTCACATTTTCTTTTAAAAAAAGACAAGAGAGTATATTTTCTAGGATTCAGGTGTGCATAGCTTTACTCTTGAGGCTTTTTGTTTGTTTGTTTGCTTATTGTCATTTGGAACACATCTGGAATGCTCAGGGGTTACTTCCTAGTTCTGCCATTAAGAATCACTCCTGGTATGCTCAGGAGACCATATGGGATACTGGGGATCAAACCCAGGTCAATGGCATACAAGACAAGCACCTAACTTGTTGTGCTATCACTCTGGTCCCTGGCCCCGTAGAGTTTGCTGCCCACCACGAGTAACTAAATTTGATGTTTTCCTTCTCCCTATTTAGGTCTATTGCTCTTTAACCCAGAAAGGAAAGGAAGTTGCTTTGTAGTCCTGATAGTGACTACATCACGTTTGATAACCCTATCACCTAAGTTATAAGATCCATTTTTAATTGTATTATAAAGGAGAAAATATAATCTGTTTATTATGTACTTATGTATGTATTTATGCATTGTCTATCTCAACCTTTCAAATAGCTTAAAACTATTACTGTAAAATGCAATAAATATTAAATAAAAAACAAACTCAGTTATAAAAAACAAACTCTAGATGCTGAAACTAAGAACAAATAAAGAACACAAATGAGTTGATCCTAAATAGCTGTGCAACAGATAGAACTGATTTTCAGCTTTGTTTCTAGAAAACCTAACAAACCAAAGATTTGGACAGGAAAAGATTTGTACAAAAACCGTGATGCACAACTTTATAAAGAAAATTCCTTTTCTTTGGTGGTTGTGGTGGTGGTGGTGGATATGAGGAGGTGAGGAGCACTCAGTGGCATTCAGAGGCCCAAAGCCTTCACCAATGGTGGGGGCTCTAATTTTAATTCCAGGGTCTAAGATATGTAACTGCATAGACTTTCTCATGCCCTGGTGCTAGGGGCTTCCAGAGTCACACCTGGTATTACTCAGATATCTCCTGGGCTGTATCTGGTGATACACAAGGGAATATGTTGGTATAGGTACAGAACTTACATGTACCTTAACCACTGTACTGTATCCATATCCCTGAAAGAAATCATTTTAATTTTTGATAATTTTTATTTATACCTTTGGTTCTTAGTGAGACACACTAATTTACATTTCTTTTAATAATACAAGACAGGCATGCCACACCTGGCATGTTCCAACACCATACCTACTATCAGCAACACTCCACCAATGCCCCAAGGTCTTTTCTCACCCACCATCACTCTACCATCATGAACTCAATATAGAATATTTCTTTTCATATAAAATATGAAAGAGATCATTCTATATCCAGTCCTCTCTTTTTGACTGACTATACTCAATCTTATACTATCTAGTACCATCCACATAATAATGAACTGCATGTTTGAATCTCTTTTCATAGCTGTGTGGTATTCCACTACATATAGTACAATTTCCTTATTCACACATCTGTACTTGGACACTCCTGTTTCTTCCAGATCTTGGCTATTGTGTATAGTACAGCAATTCTTTTATATACTACAAAAGGTAACATTGTTTCAAATTTTTATAATACAAAAATGATCTGGCTTGATGAATGAAAACCTTTAGGAATCAGTAATCAAAGGTACCATTGAAGGCTGGAAAAACAGAACAGCAGGTAGTATTTTTGTATATAGTTGATCTGGGTTTGATCTCTGGCTTCCCATACAATTCGGTAAGCACCATCAGTCATGAGTCCAGAGCTAAGAGCCAGAAGTAATCCCTAAACTCTGCAGAATGTGGCCCCAATAAACCGAAACTAAAAGACCACTGATATGGTACTGCAGTAGCAGAGATAGTTTAGTAGGTAAGGCACTTGCCTTGCATAAAGATGTCTTGGATTTGGTCTCTGTACCCCCATATTGTAGCCCTACTCCACCAGGAGTGAGCCCTGATGCAGAGCCCGGAGTAGTCGCTGAAAACTTCTGGGAATTACCTAAAAACAAACAAAAAAGTACCATTGATCTGTCAGTAACCAGAAAAAGTTCAATTTGAGGGTTGAAGGTATAGTATGCATACCAAGTGTAGCCTGAGAATGAGAGTGAGAGAGAAAGAGAGAAGCTTAATTTTGGCCAGTTGCAAAATAAACCGCCTTATAGCATTCCTAGTTCAAAAGTAGAAAAATTAAGATATAAATTCAGATACTTGTATTTTCAAAGTCTATGTCTTAAAAAAAAAAACTACCAGGGTGTTATTAGATCATGTTCAAGTACCCACCCCATTCAATCCTTGCCATGATATTAGCCCTTATTATCACCTCCTGATCAGACCCTGTGGCGCTGAGCACTGCAGAACCCAAGCATTTTCATCCTTTGGCCCTATCACTGAATTATATGAGTACCACATAGAGTGATCCCAAGATTCTCTGACCACTGCTTTAAAAAAAATGCTACTTAAAATTTAAAAAAATAATAATAAAGTCAGAAAAAAGTGTACTGAGGGTAAAGTGCTTACCTTGCATGAGGCCAACCAAACCAGTTATGATCCCTGACACACATATTGTCACCACCAGGAGTGACCTCTGAGCACAGAACTGGAGTAAGCCTTGAGCATCATCAAGTGTGCTCCACAACGGACAATAATAGCAATATAAAGTAAAATATCATTTGATTTTTAGAAATTTTATTGAAGAATCATGATTTTCAAAGATATTGATAGTTGAGTTTCAGGCATATTTAAAACCAAATTTAGACAATATTTAACACCAAAACACCACTGTCTGTGTCACCAGTATTCTCATGCTCATTCCTAGGCTTGCCAACCAGACAGGCACATTCAAAGTTTGATGTTTCCAGCTTAAATATACTTAAAGACAATACATTATTTGGGGAGAAGGTTTCAATATTAGGTTAATGTATTCATGAAAGTACCAACTTATGCTTGAGCTAAAATGTAAAGAGCAAATGAGAGAAGAGGTAAGAAAGCAGGCTGAAGTTTTTATTGAGTTCTAGACTAGCCTTCAAATCATATCCATTTGACCTAGTAAATTTGCATCCTGAGTCTGCCCAATCTAATACTACTGAACCAGTGTAACGGGTCTATACTTGCAAAAGCATTTTACATGTCAGTATTTGCTGAAATGATGGAGCTTGACATTTTTGGCTTTCCGAAGATTGCTGATCCTCATTTATTTTACTTACAAATATAATGGAATTCCAATATTTAGATTTTTTTAAAAATATATTTGGGCTCCCTTATTGAACACACACACACACACTTTCTACTGACTCATTATTATTACTTCTGGTAAGAGCAAAACAAACCAACAAAGTCTCTGATATCTACCTCTGTTCTGATTATTTAATACCATATTAATAATTACAATGCTATATTAAAGATTATCTAAGTACTTGCCCAAGTTACAGAATCCACCAATCATTAATCACAAGCAGGCTTTTTTCCAATTAACCTTTTGGACTGGTCTGCTTGCTCTAAATTTTGTTAATGACTGTATATACATGTACATAATAACTATATACATAGCTATATATAAATTATAGAAAAGATTTTGATGTCTAACTTTACACACATAATGAGGAAGACAACCAAGATATGGTGATACTTGGAATATATTAGTTAGTAGGCAGTCATCTATGAAAATATAGCATGTTGAAAGAAATGTCATTTCAACTAATAATTGTGCATTTCAAACTGAAGACTGTATATGACATACTTACAGACTGGGATTTTATGAATATTCATTATGGATGGACTCATTAGTAAATGCACCCTACAGCAGTTTTAATTGTACTGTTTGTTTTTAGAAAAGTTCACTGCTGTCATAAAAGGCGAATCAGCTGCCTATAATGTTGTTCTTCCTAGGATAGAATAAAAGTAAAAATTGGCATGAATTATTCTAAACAGTGGGATAATTACATGAAAATAATAGCATCAATTATTTTATTGTTATCACTTATAACATATTTATGGAGAAAATACATAGAATTTTTATGCTGTAAAATAAAGTAACATACAAGACATAGTTCTTACCCTTAGGAAAATTTATAGTTACATGCAATACATGATTAGATCTTAGTTAAGTTAAAGTTCACAACAATGAACAATATTTATTTTTCCAATTTTTACAGAAAAATAAATTGCTGATTATAAAAATGAATTATTGGATTGAAAAATAATACAGGGATAAGGCATCTTCCTTGCATTCAATAAACCCTTATTTAAATCCTTAACACTGCCAAGGGTCATACTTGTGCATAGACAGAATAGATAGGAATAGCTCCTAAGCACCCTTGAGTGTTCTCCCAAACCTGACCCCTCCAAATAAAAGTTAAATATTTACTAAATCTCTGTAGGTAGAGTCAATATTTGAACCTAGAATTATTTGACTCTTAATTATTTTGCTCTTAACCACATTATTAAATTGCTATCCTCTGTGTATCATCTTACTGACTGTATGTCTCATTGCTCTGATGTGTTTCAGATTTTCTATTCTTCTTTCTCTGTTTCTTTAGTACATTCATTCCCTAGCTAGTGTCAGATATATACTAAGTATTAAGCATTGATGAGACTTCGTCCATTAAAATTATACTACATACTAAGCTTTAGAATATTCAACTTATTTTTTATCTGACTCTATCCCCTAGAATTTCTTTTGTTCTTCCTCATACTTTAAGTCAAAGAAATAATCCACAATCCATTTTGCATTACATAAGAATGCAATTTAACAGATGTGAATGAATGAATATTAATAACATTTAACAGATGCTTCTATGAAAAGAGTGTTCTCATTTCAACATCCAAAAACTTGGCAAAGTTTCTTTCTATGGGGTGTTTTAATCTATATCTATTTTCAATTAAAAATTGTATCATAGGGGCCAGAGAGATAGCATGGAGGTAGGGCATTTGCCTTTCATGCAGAAGGACGGTGGTTTGAATCCTGGTATCCCATATGATCCCTTGTACCTGCCAGGGGCGATTTCTGAGCATAAAGGCAGGAGTAACTTCTGAGTGCTGCCGGGTGTGACCCCAAAACAAACAAACAAAAAAAAATTGTATTCTATGATATATTTATTATATATGATATATCAAGCTGTTTATTATACAGTTGTTTCAGGTACTTCAATCCAACACCAATCCAACACCAGATGGTAAAAATATACCTAAAAATATAATTTTTTAAAAAAGAATACAAGAGGGGGCCGGGCGATGGCACTGGAGATAAGGTGCCTGCGCTAGCCTAGGACGGACCATGGTTCGATCCCCCGGTTCCCCATATGGTCTCCCGTGCCTGCCAGGAGCAACTTCTGAGCGAATAGCCAGGAGTAACCCCTGAGCGTCACCGGGTGTGCCCCCCCCAAAAAGAAAAAGAATACAAGAGAAAATAATCTTCCCAAGTTTAGAATGAAAATATTTTTCAGTAAAGTACAACAAGAACAAGCTGATAAAGGGAAAGAGAGAGAAAGTGAAATTCATAGAATTTAAACATTTGGGACCAAATCAATAATACAGCAGCAAGGACATTATCCTTGCTGGACATGTGCAGGTAACAAGGGCATTAGGTTTGATTAACAACCATTTTTCCTCTGTCACACATCAAGAATAAAGGTTTAAGTAATAAAATTTGACTACAAAATTATAAGGCAAGGGCCGGAGTGGTGGTGCAAGCAGTAGGGCGTTTGCCTTGCACGCATTAACCTAGGATAGACCATGGTTTGATCCCCAGGCATCCCATATGGTCCCCTTAGCCATGAGCAATCTCTGAGCACATAGCCAGGAGTAACCCCTGAGCATCACCAGGTATGACCCCCAAAAAAACATAATCAAAAAACAAACAAAAAACTATAAGGCAAAGCTAAAAAAATTAGTACCTTAAAGAGTGGGCAAAGCAAAAATAGGCATGTCACAATGAATAGATTTGAAGACCTTAAATTCACTGTCATTAGAGAAATAATTAAAACTACAATAGTTATCATTGGTAACATAGATATAAATATCAATAGGTCCAATTCATGTCTAATAAGATATTAATTTATATTGGTAATATGTAAAAACTAATAATGCCAAGTGTTTGACTAAGTGTTTAATGCAGTATCATTCCTGTTCATCTCCTTTGTCTTATCCCAGAATCTTGTTATTGTCAGGTAAAAAGGATAAAATAAACTAATCAGACTAAGTGCTGGTATGAGACCAATTATGGGAATGACATCTTTTGGTATCTAGGAGTACAGATTCCAAGTCAAACCAATTTAAGTTTTGCCCATACAAAGAGTTTGAGTTAATTCCAAATCTGCATGAACTTAATTTTTTAATCTGTAAGTGCATTAATCACATAATATAAGGAATAATGCAATAGATAAAGATCGATTGCTTAGTATAGGTTTATACATCACACATGCTCAATAAATACTATTTATTATTAGAGAGCAGACTGGGGAAGTAATGCAGAGAATGGAAAAAGAATTTAACAAAATACATCCACAGAGACTGCTCAAAGCCATAAGTGATCTAAATTGGGAGAAATTATTATTTCCTAATAAATGAACTTTGGGGCTAAATAAATAATTGTCTTAAAAATAATGCTTAAGGAGTAAAAGTTGAATAATGATATCTATGATATCATAAGTCAACAATGAAAAGCATTTTAAACATTTTCTAAACTTTGCTATTTTGCATGTCAATAAACTACCTTTTGGAGGTTATTTTTCCATTTTTATTACTTTAAATTTCTTTCATTTGTTTTTCTAAGTTCATATTTGGGTAGTAGATTTCATTTAAAAGTTGTGGTAGTCATTCGATCCTTTTTACTTGAAACATAGCTTAACTCCGCCTAGGCTTGTTAGACCACTGGTCCAAAACTCCCATTCAATTATGTCATGAATACACCAAGTCTACCAATTATTTTATTTTAACTGATCCACACACAATCAAATTTTATATACCATGTTTTCATTCCTTTCTTTGGCTTACCCAGTTATACATAATACAAAATAAATGTGGAAATATGTTTTTAAACCCTTTCAAGAGTAAGTGTTGATCATTGTGTATAGAGTAACATATCAAGAGTAACATATCAAGCCATAAAATACTATCCCAGAAAGTAAAGTCTCAAATATCACAAAAATGTACTAAACTAAAACCCAATTCTATTTCCTTCATGTTAGGAAACATCAGTTTTTCATTATTTCTTTTCATGAGGTTTTCAAGTTCCCAGAAACCCACATCATGTCCAAACCTTTATAACTCCTTCTTTAAGTTCTTACTTGGTACTTTTAACTACCTTGCTTCATAACTGGTACCAATGTTTCTGGAGAAGAAAATTAGTGATGCTCTGATATTTTTCCTGCCAACAACATTTTTTTTCCTTTGCTCTTTCTTGATTTTATTTTTCACATTTAACTGTTCTGATCCTCTCTCCTTGGAATACTTAATCCCGCCTCGTCACCTCAAACTGAATTCACATACTCAAATATTTTCTTTCTTTTTTTCAATTACTCCTGGAGGGCCACCAGGAAGGTAATTATGTCACAATTCCTGACTTTTAGTGAATTTGCCTTTTTTCAATATAGACATAGATAATTAACATACTACTTTATAGGTACCATATCACATAAAGGACTATAGAATATGAAAGAGGAAGCAGTGAACTCTCAGTGGTATCATATCCAAAACATGTTCTTCCATACCAATGATCACAAGAAGGAAACTGGCCATTGAAAATATGCATGACAGCCCTTTCCTGCTCTATGAAGTATCTACTCTCCCTGAGTATTACCATAATTTGATGTTCATTCACCCTCAGAGTTTTGTCAGCAAAACCCTCAGTTTTCAAGGTGTTGACAAGTTTCTAAAAACAGTGAAACACATGCTAGTGACTTTTTTTTCAGCTTTACAAAACATTCCAGATGAATTTCTGGTAATCCTAATAGTGATTGCCAACCAGCCCATGAATCACAGCTATTACTTGCTTCTCCTTGGCAATGAGGATATTTCTGGCCAAAGCTGGATCAATTTCCTCAGTCTATTTTCATAATGGAGGGGTTGCAAGACTGCTGAGTTTCACTAAAACCCAAGAGCACATGTGACCTGCTCAGACTTGAGGATGTCCAAGAAATAGTCCTCTGTGAGTTCAGACAGAACTGAAAGTTAAGAATAGT
>PVKC010012644.1:0-23589 GCA_004027635.1 Crocidura indochinensis
GCACACCACATCACACCACACCACACCACACTTTGGAACTGTCTCTTCACATTAGAATGATGGTTTCTGCCCAGGACTGCCTGCTAATAAATGCAGAAGTCAGCTTCCAATTTCTGCTCCCCACTCTGCCCACATCCTTTCATTATGAATTCGCATAATGAGAAAGAACCTGTGTGAGGCTCAGAATGCCAACCATTTGATGTGCTTTGACATAGTACAGGATAGAAGTCTTGCTGCTGAGAATGTTGCCTGTTGCCAAACAGCTTCAGAGAATCCCACTTTGAATCACAACAGAAAATTCCCTCACCCCGATGCTCTAGTGATAGGCGGTTAGAGCTCAAGGGAGTCTGTTGTGTTTTATTTTTTTTCCCCTCTTCCTCCTTTTTTTCCTTCTCCTCCTCCTCCTTCTTTTCCTTCTCTTCATCTTCTTCTGGGCTTCATAGCAGTGAGTGTTATTTTAAGTGTCTGCATCATGCTGTGTTTAATCTGTGAGGATAGCATCTGGAAACCTTTATAAATAAGGTTGAAAAGAGAACCCAAAAGTTTTAAAGATTTTTTTCCCC
Organism: Crocidura indochinensis; assembly: GCA_004027635.1. NCBI lineage: Eukaryota > Metazoa > Chordata > Mammalia > Eulipotyphla > Soricidae > Crocidura > Crocidura indochinensis. Next base: position 564 of record PVKC010012644.1, read on the forward strand.
AGTTACTTTACTTTGTTCTAGCAATGCCTAAAGCCTGGAGAGTAATCAGACAAAGAAAAAGAAAAGAAGCATTTGGGTTTCATTGCTACCCTACCGTGCCCTTCCATCTCTTTCTTTTTCTGAAGTTTATTGTAGGTGATCAGCAAATTAAAGGAAAATCTGTGTTACTGTAAAGGGTTTTTTAAATCCACCCTTTAAACCTGGCAACACAGAATAAACTGAATAGAATTTTTTAAAAAGGTTCTTAAAATATGGGGCCAGAGCAATGGCACAGTGGTAGGGCACTTAGGGAACTTGCCTTGCATGCGGTTGACCCAGTAAGGACCTTGGCTCAATCTCTGGCATCCTATCTGGTCCCCCAAGCAAGGAGTGATTTCTGAGTGCATAGCCAGGAGTAACATCACTGGGTGTGGCCTAAAAACCAATATATATATTGAGGACGTATACTGTCACGTGATATCATATATTTCTTTCTTTTTTTTTTCTTTTTTTTTTCTTTTTTTTTTTTTTTGGTTTTTGGGCCACACGCAACAGTGCTCAGGGGTTACTCCTGGCTGTCTGCTCAGAAGTCACTCCTCCTGGCAGGCACGGGAAACCATATGGGACACCGGGATTTGAACCAACCACCTTTGGTCCTGGACTGGATGCTTGCAAGGCAAACGCCTCTGTGCTATCTCTCCGGGCCTGACATCATCTATTTCTTATGTGAGCTCTTTTCCAGGACATAACCTCATACCTCTAAAAATCTTTCTTTTTCTGAATTTTTAAATGCATAATTAAATCCCAAAATAAGTAGAAAGAAATCAGCTACTACATGGTAAAAGTTTCTAAATACTTTTTTCATAAAAATTCTAGGTAAATATTGAAAGAAATATAATTCATCTAGATGCCTATTTTAAATTACTTTTTTTGCGGTATATGTCTAGTTACCAATTAAAAGATAAAAAATTATCTTAATTTCTAACAATATCAAGTCTCAAATATCGACTTAAAAGACAGATGTGTGTATATATGTGTGTGTGTTGTGTTTGGATCACCAAAGACATAGGCACTGCAGGTATCTGAAATTGAAAATTATAATGTATATATACTCCATTTCTGTTTACATTATGTGCAAAACGACTGACTTTCTTTTTAATTAACTAATGTAATTAATTCATAAACCCTCGTTGCTTTGGTTCCTTTTTTGAGGGAGCTAAGTAACAAGAACTATTAAGAATCACGGTGGGTATGTTTGCAACGTACACCATGTATGAATTTTTCTGACAAATGTTTTCATTCAACTTGTCTCATTATCTTTGTCACTTATTGGAATACTTGCTAGTGATATTCTAAGCAAGGCATTTCTCTCCTCCCTCTTACAAATTGAAAAGCTGAAGGCCTGAGGTTAGACTCTCAGCGCCAGAGTCAGGGATCTATTCAGTGGGCAGATCCAGGTTCAAGTTCCTCCCACTCTGACTTGTGAATACCTGAACTGGTATCCCTGAGACCACACCTCTGTCTCGTGGGTGCTCTGAGAATCTGTCCATTTTGTGACCAGACAGAGATTCCCCCATTCTCATTCTCTGTCCACCTGACTGACTGGTAATAACTCTTTTGTAAGAATGACTTGATAACTTTGCAGTTATCTTTGGTGGTTCTGTTTATCTAGGGTACCAATGCATAGATGGATATGCAGAAACAGTCCTTTTGAGACCTTGTCTGTATTAGTTTCTGTGTATGTGTGTGTACGTGTGTGTGTTGTTTTGTTTTTTGTTGTTGTTGTTGTTTTGCCACATTCCATGATGCTCAGAGGTTACTCCTGGCTTTGCACTTAGAAATCGCTTCTGGTAGGCTCAGGGGACCATATGGGATGCCCGGTATTGAACTTGGATTCATCCTGGGTTGACCACATGGAAGGCAAATGCCCTACCACTCTGCTATCACTTGAGGCCCTGTATTGGGTTTCCTAAAGCCAAATACATTTGTGTGTATGTTAATTTTCAATGTTCATAACATCTAATGGCATAAATGTTGCTGCCCTGGAATAGGACCCTAAAAGAGTTCTCTACCTACAGCACGTGTGCTCCTTCTGAAACATACTTCAGTTTCTGGGCCACTGAGGGACAAGGCTCTCTTAAACTGATGCTCACAAATGGGAATGGAGAAGCCTACTACTCACTCTGCCGGAGATTACTGCCGTATTTCTGTAGATAATAGACCTTTCATTACAATAATTCTTAGAGAAAGCCTGAGGTATTAAGGGGTCTACTGAAATCCACTTAAAGGACTAGTTTCTGGCAGAGTGTTCTGTGGTTACGCACTACAGGATTATTTGGCAATATCTCCCGACATTAAATTGCCTGAGACATGCCTAGCCTTTGACCCATTTCCAGGATTTTCTCTCAGGCAGCAAGTGGAAATTTGCACTGAGCTTTTAACTATGTCCCCCTGCAAATTTCCCTTTCAATCATTCATTCACTAATCCCGTGACTATTTATGGAGATCCAATGATGAACCACAACACCGGTATTTTTTGAGATGTTTTTTCACAAAAACAATCCGAAAATTGCAGTATTGAAAATTATATTCAAACATGCCATTTATGGTCCCTGAAAATGTTTATGGTCTGATTTCCAATGAAAATGCAGGTCATTAATAGAACATTGTATATATAAATACAGATAGGACTGAGAGCATGTAGAAAATTTTTACTGGGGAGGGTAGCTCTAAGTGGTGGAATTAGTGCTTATTTTTCTCTTCTTTCAACTTTAAGTTTTAAATTAGAACATCACTTCTGTTATAAGCACTGGTTTATTGGGGGGAAGGTGATGGGGGCATCAGTGATGGGAATGTTGCACTGGTGAAGGGGGGTGTTCTTTTTATGACTGAAACACAACTACAATCATGCTTGTAATCTCAGTGTTTAAATAAAGATATTATTTAATAAAAAAGGAAACACTGGTTTAAAAAAATGTGCCACTTGGCTGAAGAAGTCTGTGGGTAACTAAGACAAACAAAATGCCAGCTCCTCACTAAGAAACACCTGCTAGAATAGTCTTTCACAGAACAGAGTCCCCAATGTGTTAAAAGAGGCACAGAAATGAAACATTCACAAAAATAAGTATATCTTTCATGCAGTCACCTGCCCTCTTAAAAAATAGAGATCAGAATAATTCTTACTGGGCTGGAGTAAAGTGCTTGCCCAATTGCATGTGGCTGACCCCAGTATCCCATATAGTCCCCCTCGTTTCCCACAATAAGTGATTCCTGAGCTCAGAGCCGGAACAGCTACTGAACACTACTCGGTATGGTCCAACAAACAAAAATGCCATTTAATCTGCCTTTCTTCACTCCTGACATCTCTGTTCCATCACAACACACCATCCCCAAACTTGATGGTTCAAGTTTGAACCATCAAGTATGGCATAACTCCATGATTCTGTGTATCAAGAGTTGGGACAGAAACAGACCCGCTCCTGTCTGAACTATGGCAGTGGCCAGGGGGAACAACAAGGTTCAAGATCTTTCCAGGCCCTTTCTGTGTGTCCCTGTTTCTCTGGCTGCCAGACTCTCCACAAAGTAGATGGCCGGAAGGTTCTTGGAATACTTGTATCTAATCCTTCAGGCCAGGAGAAGTCCCAGAGTCCCAGAGGGAGGAAAAGGCCCCAGCTCTCGACAGGAGGAGAGGCAGAGATGTGATGCCATCCAAGACTCACCACCATCTCCTTGTATGCCTGGTGCTCTCTTCCATCATTCTCCACCTACAGAGTGGTCCTCAGTACTGTAATGGTCCTCCCTACCACCTAATTCATTCCCATTGTGGCATAGTTGTCTCCATCTTTTCTCTTCTGAAAATCCAATCTTAATATTTTTCTAAGAATGGAAAAGGAATTTCTAGTCATACACAATCCCGAATGCAGCAATGAGGTTATGTTTAGAGTTTAAAGTTGCTGCCAGTGACATCCCCCTCAACCAGAAGTAATCGCCTTAGCTTTAAGGATGCCCATCCTTTCCGAAGTCTTACTTGACAGAGGCGGGGAAAGGAATGACAGATGATATCTATAGATCCTCTGTTTGCTTTGGTTGGTTTGTGGCTTTGAGGGGATTTGGGGAAACGGGTACTACTGAAGGTGATCTGTCTCTGCAGTGGTTTGACAGGTAGGGCATGTGGTCCTAGGGATCAAGTCAGGGCCTTTCAGAGATAATTCATGTGTTTTGCCATTTGATAAAGCTAGATCCTCAATCCTATTTTGTTTTGTTTATAAAATAACTTTACTAAATGCAACAGTTTGAAAAATTAAAGTCAAAACAAGGTTTGGACACAGTGGATTGAAGTGCACTCCCCATCAGTTCCTCCTATCACCACTTACTATCTCCTTGGGGCTGGTGGTGGAGGAATATTATGCTTTGAACTCTCTCCAGGCCCGGGGTGCTCCAAGTCATCTTTAAACGAACCCTAAGCTTATAGTCAAGCTCTCTTTAAACATAATGGGTACGAAGCTCATTTTGAGACCTTGCAATGACCTCGGCCACTCCCTTTTCTGGCATTTCTCCTGGGATCCAGTTCTTCTAGGATTGTCTTTGCTGATCAAGTCACCTATTCCACCTGCAGCTCTGTCTTCCCTGCTCAGTTCATATTGGAATATGTTCGCCCATTAATCTTTACGTTCGAAGGACCAATCATGGAGGCACATGTCCGTGTGTTTGTCCAGAAGAACCATCAGCACTGTTGACCCCAATGCTTGTGGGAAGACCACTTTTGCTCATGTAAAATGATTTGGGTTTTCTTATGAGAAGTCTTTATTCTCTCTCTCTCTTTCTCTCTCTCTCTCTCTCTCTCTCTCTCTCTCTCTACTGAGTAGATGAGCAGCATAAACTCTTGACTGAGGTGACTTTCTTGAAATAGCAAGTATCCTCTCTCAGGCACACAGTCCATCTTCTCTCACCTGCTGCGGCCACTTTCCCCTTGTTTCAGGGCTCACATCCTTCAACATGAGGAGGGGAGAGGGCATCTTCTCTGGCTCTGAGGTGTGAAGGCTGTGGGTGTGGTATATATCCAACACCCTCACTTTCCTCGGATTGAGGTTGGGATTTCTGCCTTCCTACCACTTTCAGCTCCACCTCTCTTCAATGGAAGACAAAAGTGATGGGACCTCCCATTTTCTCTTAAATTAGGACAGCCTTTTTGCAGGTTTCAGGCTCTCAAAATAGAGTTAACTAAGTTTATTACTTGAGGACTTTGTGGATGTCACCATTGCTTGGTTGTTCTCAGCTCAGATGTGCTCCAGAACCCTCTTTCTTTCCTCGACCTGACACTGTGGGTTTGGTTCCTCTGACCCCTGCACTCTGTCAACCTTCCTATTTCAGTGCTACAAGTATATTTGTGTTCATTTTTAAATTTATTGTTGCACTTTATTTGATATGGAAAGAAGGAAATCCAGTCACTAATCTTAGAAGGCTGTTTGATTTCTCTTTTCAGCAAGGAACCAAAGTCACTCAGCTGTGCCTGTAATAATGTCACATCCCAGAACTCCCCTTCTATAAACCCAATGATTTATAATAACAAACATCTGTTTTCCTTATATCATGTGGATGACAGAGCTCGGGTCCAGGCTCTCAGTTAGGTTTGGGCCCACTCTCAATCTGCACAGTCTCCTTGAACTAGGGTCAGAAGATTTCTTTTTTTTTTTTTGGACCACACCCAGTGACGCTCAGGGGTTACTCCTGGCTATGCACTCAGAAGTAGCTCCTGGCAGGCACGGGGGACCATATGGGAACCGGGGGATCGAACCGTGGTCCATCCTAGGCTAGCGCAGGCAAGGCAGCAGGCACCTTACCTCCTGCGCCACCTCCCGGCTCCCAATGGTCAGAAGATTTCTACAGTCTCACCTTCATCACCAACCTCACCAGTGGGACTGAGAAATTCTAGGTTTGCTCTATGAAAAGACGTGATGGTCTATGAATCCTAATTTAATGATTTAGCCAACTACACAAACCATCTCTCACCTCTCCTCACCCATGGCAGCCTGCATTCTCTTTCCCATATCCTTTAACTCTTGAACCTACTTGTGGATGTTCCATAGATATGGGTTCTGAATGTCCACCCCCATGCAGACTTCTTTCTGAGCTCTCCCATCTACATTTCTAACTATTGTACATTTTCCCTTGACTGGCTCAGAGACCACATACTCAGATCTCTCATAAACTGAATATACACTCCTTCTTCCTTGCTCTTTCCTACCTTGCTATTATTCTTCTGTTGCTTATCTGAATTAAAGGACTACCATCATCTGTTGATGTATGGCACTTGGACTTGGAAATGCCCCTTGGATAACCCCACTGTAATTACAGTTGAATCTGGACACACCCCTTGGACTTGCCCCTTGTCATGACAGATATAAAAGGGAAAACTTGGACCTTTGGGGGAAGGCCAGGATAGTGACCAGAGCAATGCCTGCTGTCTAAGGTGGGAATGGAGATAAAGCATCAGTGAGATGTTGCCTTCTTTGTATCTATCCATCTTCCTCCCTCCTTCCCTCTAGATAGAAGTGATATCTAAAAAAAAGTGATATCTAGATAGATAAGAAGCAAGTTCTTATACTATAACTTGGCCCCAGTCTGGAACCATATTCTTCCTCAAACACCAAAGGAGAGAGCTATGACCACAGAACTGGGAACAAGCCCTTAAACACCATTGGGTGTGGCCCACAAAACAAAACTAAGCATATCTTCATGCTATTAGCAAACTAGGTTTCCCCTTGTGGAACTCCAGAGAAAGATTTCAGGACCCATGGGGTCTTTGACCTCCATCCAAAGGTCTCAAGCTTACTTTGAGAGCCCTTGGTCTAGATCAGGAAGTGTGTTTCCTATGTCAGTGGACAAGTAGAAGCTCTACCCATGGGCAAAAGAAAGTACTGATGGATTGTACTAGGTGGTAACTAACTTATTCTCAACTGAGTTTTAGGAAGTCACTTTATCAGTAGTGCAAGGATATATTTCAGAGACTCTGGTTACTGGCACTGAATCAACATTAAGAGGTGTAGTTGAAGGTCTTGATAGCAAAAGGAGGAACTAGTGACTGGAGAATGCATTTAAGACACTATCCTATAATTATAGGAATGAACCTGGGAGCAAGTGGGGATCGATGGGATTAGGGAGATGGGAGAATATTACTTTTCCAGGGGCAATAATTTGATTGGAGTGACTGACTAGATGATTGTATGATCTTAAGTTGAAGTTAGTGCAGCAAGCTGCAAGTCTGCTGCTCAGCTGCAAGGGCCCAATGCTGCCAGCACTGCAGGGCTGCAAGGCCCAAAGGGGTCCATGGAGCCCAGCTGCTGGGTGGGCCATTATGCCTGCCTAGAGTAATTTGATATGGAAAGGAGGTAAATCCAGTCGATTTTATATTTATATATAATTTCAATTATTATATATATATATAATTTCGAATATATATGATTTCTTGAGCTCATGAGTTCTTGAGCACCGTATGAAAGATTTGTAGTCTCAGAACCTTGAGAAGTTGGAGTCTAACCAGTCTTTATGCTGAAAATTCAGGGTTATTCTCAAAATGGGGGTGGGCCAGGTTTTCCCATATGTCCCTTTTCCACCCACACCCACTATCTTGCTGGCAGAGAAACAAACCAGATCTACCAGAGGTTGCCACCCTATTTCCCCAGGTATACTGATCCAGGATAACAATTCTGGAGCCTTCTAAGGATGTGGGGCAGGCAGTTTCCTTTTTCTTCCTGAAGGCACTGCTAAAACCCTCCAGCTCCACAACTGAACCTCTTCGAACTGCCAAGCCACCACGTTGTTCCAGATCTACTAGCTCCTGAAATACACAGCTATGCATGCAGTTGCATGACACCTCCAAATTTTATACTGCTGTCCACCCAGGAGGATCACAGCAAATATGATGGGAAAGTAGCATAGATGATCACTAAATTCATTGAGCACAAGCAATAACAAAACGCCTCAATTAGCACTCATCAGCACCATAACACCTTTGTGATATATAAAAATGATCACAAATGAACTCTGACAGATCTAAGTTTTAGTGGTTACATTTGTCTTCAAACAATAAGAAGTAAATTGTGCCTGAAAGGAGGAAGACTTGGCTGGTGGTGAGAAAATGAGGATACTGGTGGTGGGAAGGTCACACTGGCGGTAGGATCAATGATGTAGGAACATTTAATGCTGTAAACAACTATAGGATGAATAGCTTGGTGAATCACAGTGTTATAATGAAACAAAGGGGCCCGGGAGATAGCATGGAGGTAAGGCATTTACCTTTCATGCAAAAGGTCATCGGTTCGAATCCCCATGCCCCATATGGTCCCCCGTGCCTGCCAGGAGCAATTTCTGAGCTTGGAGCTATCTCCTACCCTAGTCACCCCATTTATCTACTTTGATCAAACACCTTTTTAGTTGGTTGGATGAGAATGAAATTGATGGAATTTAAATGGATTAAGTTAATGCTCTCCCCCTTGCACTCCTGCGGTCTCACAGGGAAAGGCCTACTCTTGGGTCATTATTTTCCCTCAGCAGTGACACCGGTGATTTTTTTTTTAAATGGAGACAATAAAATTAATTAATTTTATTACATCTCAGCCCTGGAGGACCCATCTTTTGAATATTAATAGGAGCACACAAGGTGAGCTTTTGTATTGCATACGAAAGCAGGTCGGTTGTCTCAGTTCTGCATTTGTTTGAGTGTGGGCTGAACTTGAGTCATTTTGAAGGGACGATTGACAGACAGCCTCGGCAGACTCAGATCTGGTGATCTAGCAGTGGCAGGGTTCTTGGAGATGAAGGAAATGGGCCTGACACTTCAAGGATAGCCACTGACTGTCTTGCTGCTAATGATAAACTTTGAGCTTTCAAGCAGAAATTAGAACTTTGGAAAACTTGCTCCATCCCCACAAGCCTGACAGTTTCTTGGGACCGAAAGCCCTTTCTGATGAGATCAGTAGTTTGACTGAGGATGGGAACGGGCCAGATACACATCAAAGTCTCAACACAGCGTCTTCTGGATGACCCAGCCCGGTGCTGCTCCATCCTGCCCAAGCATGACGAGCGCCTGTAGTCTCCAGCCACCATGCAACACCTTCACCGGCAGGTTCACGTTCACGCGGCAGCTTGAACAACTTGTCAAGTGTTGATGCGATCACAGAGAATTTCCACAGTCATCAGAAAAGGTTGCGAAAACGCTCCTCCCTTTCCAGCGGCTTATCCGTGTGCTATTATCTGCCTTCTTCAACTTCAGCCAAGGCTATATACTGCAAAGGATTCAGAGCACCAGCCGATAGGAGACTCCAGCTGCCTTTGAGTAAGCTGGCTTCTCAAAAGACCTATAAAAATAGAAACCACAGCTACGACTCTTCTGGCTTTTTGTTGTTTGCTTTGGAAAGTAGGGTTTGTTTGTTTGTTTTTTTTTTTTCATTTAAAAATGGGGTATGATGGGACTAGAGCTTTGCACACAGCCAACATGGATTCCATTGCTGGCATCCCATATGATACCCCCCCTCAAGCACTGCCAGGAGTGGTTCTTGAGTGCAGAGCCACGAGTAACCCCTGAGCATTGCTGAGTGTGGCCCTAAAACAAGATAAAATTTAAAATGGGATATGATTATCAGATTCACACATAATAGATGTATTTTTTTAAATGAACTAATGTATTTTTCGATTTCTTGGTCCTAATTTGTTTTTGTTTTTGTTTTTGTTTTTGGGTCACACCCGGCAGTGCTCAGGGGTTACTCCTGGCTCTATGACCAGAAATCGCCCCAGGCAGGTACGGGGGACCATATGGGATGCCAGAATTCGAACCACCGTCCTGCATGAAAGGCAAACGCCTTACTTCCATGCTCTCTCTCCAGCCCCTCTTGGTTCTAATTTCTAATAGAGAAACTCAATAATTCTTACTCACATACAATAATCAAACTTTAAGTTAAGTGGGTAGGTCATTTGCCTTGCACAAGGCTGACCCAGGTTCAATCCCTGGCACTACATTCAGGCCCTAAAGTGCAGAGCCAGGAGTAAGCCTTGAGCACCACTGGCTATGGCCCACAGAAAACAAGCAAGCAAACATACTTGTCTGAGGTTAAACATGAAAAGGGATTCCAAGACCAGACACCTTGAGGCCTTCTAGTCTAGCAATGCTCTGAGGTCGCCAGCACACTGGCAGGCCCTGTTCTGTATGTGCCTGGGAGGCCTGGAAAAAACATAATCCAGGTCATCTGAAAGGTCATCTTTTCTGGAACATATCAGAATGAGATACATGGGCTAGTCTTGTTCATCCGAGTGAGGTTCTCAAGGGCTCTGGAATGTGGTTCACAGTCCCTCTTCCAATCTCTTGAGGGTTAAAGGTGTCTTGCAGATTGGAACCTCCAGGTTATAGAAACATGTGCACAGTAATGTCTGGGGCAATGCAATATCTCCAGATTCTCCTATATATAATAAATGGGGCAGAAAAAGACTGGAAACAGCCTCACTATACCAATTTTGTTTTCTTGTCTTGCAAGTCTTAAGAATTGGGAAGGAATTTATGTTTTTCAGAGGTTTTGGTGGGGGGGGGGATTTCAGGATTGCAGATAGGAAAGACTATACACCTGTATTTTGATTCACTCTCCTGCCTGCTACCAAGATTCTCAACATCATGAAAGCCAGAACTGGCTGCAATTTTCTCCCATGGACTTGCTAAACATGCCCCAGAAATAAATGCTCTGGTGTCCGAAATCCAAGCCCCATGGCCAGAGAAATAAGTGTCACCTTCAAGAAATTTGTCTTAAGAGCATCATACCTGGACTGCAATGGAAAAACCTCAAAAGTCACCTCCCCAATTTTTTTGATTGGTTTTTGGGCCACACCCAGTAACACTTGGGTTATTCCTGGCTATGCGCTCAGAAATCTCTCCTGGTTTGGGGGACCATATGGGATGCCAGGGAATCAAACCAGGGTTTGTCCTAGGTTAGCATGTGCAAGGCAAATGCCCTACCGCTTGTGCCACCACTCCAGCCCCAAGTCCCAAGTTTCTAAATGGCTATTAGCACTTCTTCACTTATCCTAAAGAAGTAAGTGCATGGGAGGTAGGGAGGGGGGACTCTTCCAACTTATTCTATACAAAGACCGCAAAACATTCTTCTGGCCTCCCTGCACCACCAGAGCTAAGCCCTTTCTTTGAAGCGAGTGTATTGAAGATTCCTCACTGTGAAACCAGATGTCCCAGCAGAGATTTCCTATCAGGGAGAAATGCTGTAAAAAAAATTTTTTTTTTTTGCTTGCAGGCATAGAAAAGAGATTTTAAAGCTCGAATGCTTCTCTCCCTTGGCCACTGACTGGAGTTCACGAGAAAAGGTCGGCTGCCAGTCGGACATCTAGAAATTTGGTCTGTGTTACCAGCAGGGTTAGTTGGAGGTGGGGGACGAAGGGGGAAGTGATAAAGAATATTTCATAAGCTTGGGCAATGCTCACTGTGCTAAAAAAGCTTACAGGAATCCATTTCCCCAAGAATAAAATCGACAAACCTCATTGTGAGGTTTCAGTTGCATTGAAACACAGAAGTCCCGGGGCCTCGCATCAGCTGGCTTTGTTTGGGACCCGTTCATTATTAAAGGCTCGTCTCCCCCTGCATGTGCTCCCGAAGAGCCCAGAGCAGAGTGGCATTCTCTTTGTGCCCTCCTGAATTCGAATTAATAATGCTCAGAATAGAAATGTATTTTCCATCCCACCCAAGACGGCCAGCCTGCTGCCTGCCTGCCTGTTTGCTCAGAAGGGAAGGCAGAGCCTTTACATCACAGTAGCACGGAACCCAAATGCCATTTTCCGAGAAGAATGCTCTGGAAGATAAGCCTGGATGCTGTGTGGCAGTAAATTATGACCTTGCTCCCTAGGGCAAGGAGAAGCAATCATAATACAGGAGCAGAAACAGGAGTCAGCAGTCTCCTACCCAGCCCATGCCCATTTACTTCAGACTCTTCCTTCATTTCTATTCCCTGGCAAGTTTTTATTTCAAAATAAATTGAGGGGCTAGAGTGATAGCACAGTGGTAGGGCATTTGCCTTGCACGTGTCCAACCCAGGACAGACCCAGGTTCAAATCCCAGCATCCCATACGGTCCCCTGAGCCTGCCAGGATCTATTTTTAAATGCAGAGCCAGGAGTGACTCCTGAGTGCTGCTGGTTGTGGCCCAAAACAAATAAACAAAAAAACCTGAGGAAGTTGTTTCTTTGGTGGACAGATCTTGCAGGTGCTATGCAAAGTGTTTTGAAGCCCTAGAAATCTGCCCTGGAAAAACTGTGAAATCAGGTGGAAATGCTTGCTTTCACCATCCGCTAGGCAAGCGTTGCTCTTTAAAAATTGCTAAATGTGGGGCCCGGGAGATAGCATGGAGGTAAGGCGTTTACCTTTCATGCAATAGGTCATCGGTTCGAATCCCGGTGCCCCATATGGTCCCCCGTGCCTGCCAGGAGCAATTTCTGAGCATGGAGCCAGGAGTAACCCCTGAGTGCTGCCGGGTGTGACCCAAAAACAAAAACAAAAACAAAACAAACAAAAAAAAATTGCTAAATGTCTTTGCAGAGTTAGTGATTTTATTGCAGGGTGAAAAGGCTGGATTCCTTTGCTTAATCAAGTATGGTCATAGATTTTTCGTTAACAAAGTTAAAAATAGTTACAGCTCACTATCAGGGAAGACTTTCACCTTTATTTGAAACACTGTCAGAAACTATTTCAAAGGCAGTACTAGTGAACATAATGAGCCCCAAAGTATTTCACTCTAAGCCTCAAGAACCCAAATTGCTAATTGCTTACTATATATGCAGACTCGTACATACTTCTATTCTTGTTTCTTGGTTTTTGGGTCACACCCGGCAGTACTCAGGGGTTACTCCTGGCTCCATGCTCAGAAATTGCTCCTGGCAGGCACGGGGGACCATATGGGGCACCGGGATTCGAACTGATGACCTTTTGCATGAAAGGCAAATGCCTTACCTCCATGCTATCTCCCGGGCCCCCATACTTCTATTCTTAATATGTTTGCAGATGCATGACTATTCAGAAACTGGCTATTTGGAAAATAATGATAATTGATAATGTTTCAGAATGTTGTTTTGAAGTCATTTTATGATGTCCTGAGTTGGCCATCACAAAATGTCCTGAATTATGGGGCCGGGCGGTGGCGCTGGAGGTAAGGTGCCTGCCTTGCCTTGTGCTAACCTAGGACGGACCTCGGTTCGATCCCCCGGTTCCCCATATGGTCCCCCGTGCCTGCCAGGAGCGACTTCTGAGCGAATAGCCAGGAGTAACCCCTGAGCGTCACAGGGTGTGGCCCAAAAACCAAAAAAAAAAAAAAACCCAAATATGTGCATATATATGTATATATATTGAAATGTATGCTTCTTTTAACCACCTGAGATGACCTTTTGATTCAAGAGTTTATCCCCTTAAAGAATTTGATAGCTTGGTCTTGTCTTCTGCTGCCCAATCCCCTTCTTCAGTGCTCATAATATCTAAGTGGGGTGCATTGGCATACATTGGCAGGAAGTCTGCTGCCTGGAGTATGTGCACTGTGGGAATTGGAACATACTGTCTCCAATACTTTTGAGCCACTTAGTAAACACTAACCAAGGCACTGCTCTTAGTTCTCTTTACATGACTTTTCTCCAGCTACTCCCAGCTCTCATCCCCCTGGTTATGGTGACTGTTCCACAAAAGATGGTGGTGATGAGGATCAGTGCTCTTTGTCTCCTAGTACCAAACTTTGCCAGCTCTCCTGTTTCTGATGCGTGAGGTATATGCATGAGTTGACTCTTCTGCATGTTCACTTGTAAGGAAAATCCCAATATAAGAGAGGTAACAAGAGGTTAACAAGGTAACCTCTTACCTCTCCTCCGAACACAGCAATACCACCACCAAGCATCCTCTGATTCCAGACAGCATTTATCTCTATGTAATCACCAGTTGTCCTTCTGGACTGGAGTTTGGCCAGTCTTTTCTGGAAAGGACCAGACAGTAAATAGTTTCGCCTCCGTAGGACATGTGGTCTCTGTTTTAATTTTTCAACTCTTGCTATTGTGATATCAAAGCAGTTATAAACAACATGTCAACAAGTGGACTTGATTGTGTTCCAATAAAACTTTATTTATAAAACCAGGCCTGATGCCAACTTTGGTCCGCTGGTCACCTTTTGCTCACCCATTCTGTAGGAGCTCCTCTTGTTTTATGGGATGCTCTTTCCACATTTTCCCTCTGCTGCTCTCGATTTCTGCCCTCCTAGTGGGTGTTCCCCAAGCCTGGGGCCCAGCCTTTGCTCTTCCCTGCCCTTTCCTCCATGAGCTCATCTTTGTGGCTTCAGTTGTCACTTCAGTTTGTGATGGTTCCCAGACACCACCGCGTGCTTCCTTGTTGGGTCCTCTACCTCACGTTGCCTGGACATCGTCGCTGGGAGGATGTGTTACAGTTTCAAAGTCAGTGACTACAACATGGACTTGTCATCTTCCCTTCCAAATTGGCTCTTCTTCCCGGTCTATCAGGGTAACTGCCAGTCTTTCTGTTTCCTGTTAGCAATGTTGACTTCATCTCCGTCCTTTCCTTCCTGTGTCCCCACTTATCTCGTCTATCAGCAGAGACCTTGAATGTATCCCGTATTCCTCTGATATGACCTCCTCCGAGAGCCCCTTCTCCACTTGCGATTGATTTAAAACAGTCTCCTCACAGCTCAAGTTCTTGCCAAAAATCTCTCCACTCCAGTCCAGGGCGGAGAACTCTGCCAGAGAAATCTTAAATCACCGATGTCCCTGCCTGACCAAGAGTGCATAGAAATTGGGGGGGGGGGGGGAAGACTCACCAACCCGTGGACACACATGAGCTGGAGAAATGAATGCAGAATTCACAGACAAAAAAAAAAAAAGCAACCCATGAATGTTCGGCAAATAGGGAAAATATATATACATATTTTTATATGCTAGTTCTCATTCATAATGAAAGAAATGTAGATGAAAATTGCAGAGACTTGAAGGACCTGGCTGCCAGTTGATGGGCATAAATTTTAAATTTGGGTCAGGGGAAGTAAGTCCCAATGGTGAACTCTTATTGCAAGGGGAGTATAAATCATATCAGTTCTATTTATATAAAGGCAAAGTTGGAAATGAAAAATCTTTTTATCTTTATTTTACTTTATTTTACTTTTGGCTTTTGGGTCAACCCAGTGGTGCTCAGGGGTTACTCCTGGCTCTGCACTTCGAATTCACTCCTAACAGGCTCAGAGACCATATGGGATGCCGAAGATCAAACCTGGGTTCATCCTGGGTCACCCGCATGGAAGGCAAGCAGCCTACCACTATGCTGTCACTCTGGCCCGAGAAACCTCTTTTTCTTTTTTCATTTGTTTTGGTTTTTGGGTCACATCCAGCAGTGCTCAGGGGTTACTCCTGGCTCTTTACTCAGAAATCGCTCCTGGCAGGCTTAGGGGAATCATAAGAGATGCTGGAATTCGAACCACCATCCTTCTGCATCTAAGGCAAACACCTTACCACTGTACTATCTCTCTTTAAAAATTTAAATTATTTATTTATTTATTTATTTATTTTTGGTTTGGGGGCTGTGGCTCAGATATTACTTCCTGGATCTGGGCTCAGGAATCATTCCTGAAGGGCTCAAGGGACTATATAGGATGCTGGTGATCCAATCTGGGTCTGCCAAATGCCCTCTGCGCTGTACAGTCACTCAGGCCTTGACAAAACCCTTTTGGATGGCAAGGCCAATGCATCAACACTCACAACCTATGGCCCACGCATAGGGGGAACTGTCCTTGCAAATGTACAATCTTTGTAGCATGACTTAAACATCCAATGACTAGGATGTGGCCCTTTAAAAAGAATGAAGTAGACCTGTAGTTAGAGGTCTGGGGAATGCAAAAGTGAAGGAATGATAGATCCGAAGATTATCTGCATTGCCAGTGCCCTGAGGGGTAGGTTATGGGAGTGGGGGTGCAGAGGACAGAACCTCCGAGTTTGGACTTGATCTCTTTCAAGGATACTGGAATTCTCTGCAGTGCTATATTCTTAACCTGAAGTGAGAAGCTTGTGTCCAACATCAAGCTGGGACTCTGCTGGGTTATCCCAGGCAGGCCAGACCCAACCTCCATACCCAGCATGCACTGGTTACCCTCAAACTGTTTTGCCCATCCCTAAGGGCCCCCAAGCATGCTGGTGCCTGTTTCCTGCCTTTCCTTCTGCTCATCACCTTCCTGCTGTTTCCCCAGCTTCTGCCTTGCCAAGGTCACCTCAACCTCCTGCCCACCCCATTCCTCCATGAAACTTTCCACTGCCCAGTCCCTAGGATCTTTTGTTTCCAGGAATATTTTCTTATTGTTTCATGAGTGCCTCAGTCCTACATACTCCCAAATTAAGACTTCATTATGAACTCATAAAATCCTAATTTTCAACTGCTATTAATTGTCTTTTAAGGCAGCTTTAAGTATCAGCCATACAGTTACAAGAGGTGGGGACCTCTCCCTTTCCCCCTGGACCCCCAACACATTCACCAAAACAAAGAAACAAGAATATGGCTGCCTGGATGTGTTAACATATTAAACCATTTGGAGTAATTCACACTCGAATGTGAGATTGTTTAATAAGAGACTTTCTTCCTAACAATTAGATGAGATCATGGCATTTGAAAGACTAGGAAGTGATGTGTGGAGGAGGAAGGAGGAGAGATCTGGAGGGTAACTGAGGAGCCTGAGGGATGGAGTTGCAGTGTCCCCAGAGGTGGAATCAGGAAGAGGCTGCAGGCAGGTGACCCTCGGAACTAGGGTCACCTGCCGGCTTTTATGTCATGTTACCTCGTTGCTACAGAAGTGGAACACCTGACTTCATAGGTGTTTCTCATTTCACAGGATCCTTTCTGGGCATGTAGAGGTTGAACCATTTGTTTATTTTCAGTCAAGGAATGCAATTGCATGTGTGTGTATGTTTATGTATGTGTGTATACTTTTCCAAAACAATAAATGACATCATACACACATTCATACCTGTACATAGACTCTTCAACCATCACTGTCTTTTCTTAGAAAAAAAGGAAAAGCTGTAAATGAATATTTGTCTTAAGAACTGATTCTGCATGAACATATATAAATTGTGTGAACTTTTAGGCTTAGCTCATTCTGCTTTACGTTATATATTGATACATTCATATATTTTAGGGGATTTGTTGGCAAGGAAACATGGAGAGAATCCATTGATAGCTTTATAGAGAAATACTTGGAAGCTAGAAATACCCAGAAGCTAGGAACACCCGTAAATTCATAAAAGCTAGTTGTAGTTTGAAACATGGGCTGCCTCTTCCAAATGTGTATATACTTGGAAAAAAAATGATCATACTGCTATCAGCCATCAAAAAAGACCCCAAACGTGATTTCCAGGGTATCTCCTAGAGGCCTCTGTGACCATAACAGCAGTAGAAGCAGTTGAAACTAGCAACTTGGAGCAAGAGAGATGGAGGGTGGTTGGCGGGTTGCAGGAATGCTTTCATGTTGGAAACACAGAGGAAAAAGTGGAATTAAAAACAAAGAAAAAGCCCCCAGTTTTTTTTTTCTTGTTCGAGAGAGGCAGAGCCCTTTTGCTTTTATGTCTCTGTCACTTGCTCCAGGATTTTTCATAAAGCCTTCTCAACCACCTAAATAAATATTCATACGGCTGCTCAACATCTCATTAATAAAACAGGATTTGGTGGTAAAATATTTCAGAGTAACATATGATTTGCATCTCACCCTTGTTTAACTTTAAATCTCAAGCAATTAATAAATTAGGCTCGAGAGCTTTTTCAGAAGGGCCATCTTCACATGCAGCACAAATTGCATTATTTTTATGTGTAAATAATGATGAAAGGAGAGATTGTTCCTTTGATGTCTATAAACTACACTGTAAAATATGCAGCAAACATTCTTGTGTTCAGCTGGAGCCAAAACAAATAGACTAGTTCATAAGATAGAACAGCAGCATTCTTAGAAACAAGCATTATTTTTCCCTCTTTTTCTCTCCAATTGCTCTTTTTTTCATCTTTTATATTATTGCCATTCCTCATGGAAGATTCATTCCAAAAAAATTTTTTTTCATGAAAAGAAGAGAAACTCGCCTGCATTTCCTCATCCAGATACTGCTACGGTTCTTCCTGGGAAACTTGTCTTTCCTCTCCAGCTCCATCCAGACATCAGCCAATTCTAGACATTTCTCTGGAAAAGATTTAGAATTCAGAAACAAATTATTTCCAAGTTTCCCCATATCAGTGTCCTTCAAAGACTTGTATTTTCTTTTCCTTTTATTTCCAGTCCAGCTCTTGCTTTTTTTTTTTTTTTCCCTCCCAGTGGTTACCTTGTTCACCAGCTCTCTAGGTCAGTCCTAATTTTTCACATCTAGAAATGTCAAACTGCACCTGCTCAGTTTTGTCTCTTGTCTGTGCCAGGAAGGGTGCAAACATGTGTGGGTCTGTGCAGTGATGAAGCACAAGCTCCCCACTCAGCGCCACACTTTGAACACTGCATGCATACATGCCTGAGCATACTCTGACATCTAAGTTTAAATAGCAGGTCAAGGTGCCTTCCTAGCCTGCCTGGATGGGCCTTTCCATCATGTGATCACTTGTGTGGTCCCCTATGTCAACCTTGCTAATCATCCTGCTCTTCCACTTCATGACCTAATTGATTATCAGCTCCAGATCGCTTTCAAGAGCCATCATGCCACAGTTTCTGGGTCCTGTTTCCTCCTGGGTTCTCACCGTGTTCTCAGCTCTTTTTTACATCACCAGGTTTTCATGTGACTGTCTTCTTGAATGCCAGCTGCATCCGTAGTCCTAATTATTTGGTTTTTAGAACCTCAAACACTGGGCCCTTTAGCCTCCCATACTCCCATCTTCACTCCCCCACAGTTACACAAAAGCAAGTTAGGGTGTCACTGTTGACCACCTTCATCTCCACCTTGATCCCAGGACTCAGTCTTTGTTCATTCTCTCCCAGTTCATTCCATGTCTTAAATACACAGGAAAACGGATATACTGGAGCGATGGCGCAGCGGCTGACCCAGGACAGAGCGCTGTTCGATTCCCCAGCATCCTATATGGTCCCCTAGCCAGGAGCAATTTCTGAGCACAGAGCTAGGAGTAACCCCTGAGAGTCACCTGGTGTGACCCAAAAAACAAACAAACAAACAAAATAATGGGCATACTATTCACACACATATGCGTGCACACACACACACACACACACTCACATACACAAAATCACTGTGAACTATCGAAATGAACGTCTTTCTCACAAGCCTGGATGGTTCCTTTGACCCAAACAGAACTTGCCCCCCATTTTCAGAGCCAGGCCCTGCACAGCCATTTCTCCTTTGGGCTCAATTTAGAAATGTTTCCTTTAGCTATTGGCTTTGTTGCTTGCTGTGGGTGGTTGGTTTCACTTCATTTTGTTTTTTAATTATCACTTGTTGTCCTTGGAAACAAAATGTTCAGGGCCCATTTCGAAAAGAGGTCATGATTTGAAAAGCAGCTTTCTAAACATTCTACCTAATTTAAAGAACATTCCCAAGGAAGGAAATGTTGGCGTGTGAGGCTCTCTCTGGACTTGGAGATGGGCCGTTCAACAGAGGCGCGAGGCCTGGGATGATTTGGACAAGTTTGTTTTCTCCAGAGGAAAGATTATTTTGAAGTCCCAGGTCCCCTGGGGTAAGTCAGCCCCAGTACCCAGGAACTGTGAAGACCCCTGAGATCATCTTTTTGCTGACTCCTGCCTCTGAAAACCAGCAGCCACTGACTGTTTTAGTTCTTCCAACCTCTATTTTCCAAATGGTCCTGGAATCTGCCCCTGCTGCCCCGCACAGCCAGGGAAGAGTTTGCTCCTGTACCTAAGCACCATGAAGACATTGTACATCATCCAGTCCACACACTCTCAAGGCAGATAGGGGATCACCAGGTCTTATTCTAGGTCTTATACCTATCCTCCCACTCCCATAAAAGTCTTGGCAACAAAATGGGAGGAACTAGATTTACAAATATTTGTCCAATGAAAGATCTCTATATGGTAATGGAAATCTTCCAGATAACAGAACCTCAAACATTTCAGGAGCCTTTGTGTATAAAATAGGGAATGCCTTTAGAACTTCAGGAGCCTTTGCGTGTAAAATAGGGAATGAGGTCAGTTAACAGATCATCAGGAACCTAAAGCTCCACTGTCGGCACCCATAAAGTCCTAAGAATAATGGGGAACCCAAGGAATTCAGCTGTGTTGGTAGATAGGGACAGAAGGCCAAGCAAGTCCTTGAGTTCCTCAAAATTCTCAAGCCTGGATAAAGAAGTCCTCATCATCATTAATTGGAAGTGGAAATAAGGCAATGACTAGTAGAGAAATGGAATCAATTCAAAGAAGGACTTCAATGGTGTGAAGGTATCAAACAAATTGACTTGAAGGAGCTATAAGAATACAGTTGCACACCACAGCAATAGAATTCTGAATGGGAGAGTCCTAAGGCAGTGATCTTAAAGAAAACTCATCAACGAGTGACAAAAGAAAAGGGAAGTTAGGGTCGAGAACGCAGTAGATAGGGCATTTGCCTTGTACACGGCTTACCTGGGTTCATATAGACCCCCAAGTCTGCCAGAAGTGATTTCTGAGTGCAGAGCCAGGAGTAACCTCTGAGCACAGCTGGGTGTAGCCAAAAGAAAAAAAAGATAAAGAATGGAAGCAAAGGGCTGGAATGATAGAACAGTGGCTGATGTGCATACAGTTGATGTGCAGTTCCCTGCACCAATCTCTGTCCCTTCTCGGAGTCCATCAGCCTGAAGTAAGCCCTGTGCATAGCCAGGTGTGCCCAAAAGATAATTATTATAATAATGATGATAATAGTAATGGAAGATACTAAATAGATAATAGTAAGAAGAATAACCTCTGAATTATAGTAATACCACAGGGATAAGTAAAGAGGAACAATGACTTGTGGAAAAGAGATAATAACTTAGAAGGTTTCTACATAAATTCAAGAGCCCCAAAGAGATTCAAGTGTGGCCCCAAAACAGAACCAAAAATTAAAATTCTTACTGAAAGGTCACCCATAAAGCAAATGGATAAACTGTAAAAATATCTCAACACAAATAAAAATATTGATACAGCCCTTTATATCAATAACCTCTTAATGTTAATAGATTAAACCCTCCCATAAAAAGGCATAGTATGATTGCATGGACCAGGAAACAAAAATCCATCTATTTTCTGCTTAGAGGAAACACATCTAAATCTGAGGGATTAACACAGTCTCAGTGAGAAGATAGAAAACAAACATACAAGCCAATGGTAGATAAAAATAATAATAATAACTGGCGCTCAGGTATGGCTTTGAGAAATGTTTCTTCCTGCTCCAGACCTTGTAGAGTTCCAGGAAGCCCCACCGGTTTTCAGGGGGCCACTTGTTTCATTTTTGTTCAGCCCCAGAAAACCTTCTTGGATTATTGTGTGTGTATCACGTTAGTGAGAGGCATAAAGCTTAACCGTGTGACTTCTGGAGCCAGACTGCCCAGGTTCAGGTCCCAGCACCTTCAACAAGCATCCTAACCCCTCCCTGCTCACTTATTTTATTTCAGAAGCTGAAAAGTGATGGTAGAATATTCAGAGCTTGCTGTGAGAATGAAGTGTATGCATGCCAGAGATGCACCAAGAATATTGTCTTCTACTTAGGAACATTGTCCAGAGGAACTGTTGGGTCATTATTTTTTCTAAGACCCTACCCAGTTGTGTTAAGAAAAGTTCTTTTATCCCCTCTGCACTTTCTGCTACAACCCAGACCCCACTGTTCCTCGCTTCTTCCTTGACAGGGTCTGTTTTTCAGGATACCTAGGACAGCCTTGACCTTAATCCACTAGACAACCATTTTCCGGAGTTGGAACCCCTGGCCAGGTTTTAAGACTTCCACTTCCCCCTATCTACCTCTCCTTACATTTCGGATTCCTCCTTCTCGTTCTGTCCCAGGGCCACTACTTTAGACTTTCTCTTCTCATCCAGCAGAACTACCTCATTTACCAGGAGTCTGTGTTGATGACCTGCTGCTTACTGCCACATGCCAGACCTTCATATTGTCCTATGTTCCCGATCTCTGGAAGCTTCATGGATATATCTATAGATCTCAGTGTATCACATGGAAACTTGAAATCCACCAGGTCTTAAACTGAAAACATCAATTTGATTGGTTGGGTCACACCCAGCAGTACTTAGGGGCTCCTCTAGTTCAGAGTTTGGGATCCATTGCTGTGTTTGTGCAGAACTGAAGCAGAACCCTGGGCCTCCTAAATGCACAATGGACCCATGCAGCCCTTTGAGCAATTTTACCAGACCGCAAAACTGACATTGTCATCTGAACAACTCACTCCCCCCTCTCCACATCTGCCTCTAATCCTTCTATGCAAATGCAGTTGGCACCACTGCCCTCCACTTCACCAGAGCCTTGGGCCTTTCTTCCTTGCCTGAGGTGCCCCACGGGTCAACCAGCCTTCTAATCCTCAATTGTCACCCTCATGGCCCACAAGACCAGGAACACACAGCAGCTCATCTCAACAGGCTTTTGTCCCCTGCTTGCCCCTCCCAACACACACACACACACCACACATATAGATCTTCCTCCCTTGGATACCCATAGCCCTGAACTTCTAATGGGATTTTCAGTACCCCTATAACCTCCATATCTCTACCCACAACCTCTTCCCTTCCCTTCCTTTTGCATACTATGGCCCCCTTGTTTATGTTTGAGCTCTTAACATGTCATACCAGCTCCTCTTTCAAGTTGGGGCTGGTAGTGTTTCTTCTCCCTGTTGCCCTGTCTTCTATCCAACTTTTGCATATCCAACTGTCTCATTCTGACTCTCTGCCTCCCGGAAACATCCACAGGCCTTGCCATCTTCTCAAAGGACTTTTAGGCTTTGTGCTTCCCTTGCACCCTCTAAGTCTGTCATGGGGCATGTGATCATAATTGCTGCTGCTTTTCTGCAAGTCCCACTGGCCCAT
>PVKC010012645.1:0-23606 GCA_004027635.1 Crocidura indochinensis
CCCCCCCCCCTTTGACTATTTCAAAAGACTTAAAAAGGGACATGTATATCTCCTTTGAATATTTCTTTAGGTGTATTTCATTAATAGGTATAATCATTATTGAATATCTTTTGCTGTAGTATCAGTTTCTTCATTTTTTGGAATTAATTTTTTGAAATTTAATTGGAAATTTAATTAATTTTTTGGAATTTAGTTAGGAACTCTAGTAGATAACTTTTGCTAGCATTTAGAGTTCATGTTAGAACCAGGTTGTGAGGCTGTGTTGGACTTGTTACCTCTGCCTCGATATGCACCATTAATATCAAATTATGGCATTGTTCGTTATTGCATAGGCACATTAAAATGGAGAAATCTTACATGTGCAAACAAGTTCTTATCTAATAGAGATAGGAACACATAAATTTTATATTGCAGAGGAAACTTACACCCTGAACACTTGTTGTAGTGATTTGGCTTAGACCATTGTTGGGCAACCTTTTTTTTTTTTTCAACTGAGCCAAATCTTGCCAAAACCACGTTTGAAATTTATTTTGAGAGTCACACAACAGGGCGTGCACTGACAGAAGCTAGAAGCAAAGTCCTGACTCCTGGTGCAGCCACCCGGCACACAGAAGAGCCTGAAACCCAAACACAATTATGTATGTAATCAAGGTGTCAAAATTAAAAAAAAATGGGGAAAAAAAGAATTGAACTGCTTAATCAGATAGTTAGGAGAAGCATTGAGCATTGAAAAAAATAATCAGGACAAAGAGATAGTATAGGGGTTCAGACACTACAAACAGTCCCCTGAAGCACCTGCCAGGAGCGACCCTTGAATATAAAGTCAGGTGTAAGCACAGCTGGGTGTGACCCCAAAACAAAGCAAAACCAAACAGCAATAAAAATAAGTTACACTGCCAAGACAAGCCTCCAGATCTAAGATGCCAGCTTAAACTCAAAGGTTGACCCCAACAGCAGACAATTCAGCAGAAACAAAGACATTGAGAAGACTAATTAGAGACCACCATAGAGCAAAGTCTTTTCCCATGGCAATGCCTAGCAAATGATTCACAAGAACACAGAGCTCCAAACTTTCACCAAGGCAACTTGGGGAAAGAGATATAAATGGTTACCACTCCTTGCCCCTACCTTTCTTAACTGCATTTTCATTTATCTTTAATAAAAATTTTTTACTCCAAAAATAAAAAGTGTAAAGAGCCACATGTGGCTCGTGAGCCAAGGCTTGCCGACCACCGGCTTAGGCTTCAAAAGATAGAATATTGACCATTCACCCCTGAACCTTGGTACCATCTATGGAAACAGCTATAGTTTTCTATATCATCACCAGGAATCGAACTTCTATCAGGGAAGTTCCTACTGCTGCCCTGGCATCGACTTATTCCAGAGAGGATTCTTATGACATCCTGACAACTTGGTAACAGCAACAACTTACTTTCAGGACAGGGTTCTCTGCATTGCCACCTCATGGGGAGATGAAACCAGAAGAAGTTCCATGTCACCCTGACTTTGATATAAGATCTGTACAGAAATCAGGATCTATAACTACAGAAATCTGACAGTAACAAGTGTAATTATGAAAAGCTTTTACTGGGATCACAGAAAAAGACTTTGGTATGGGACAACCTAAAATGCCTGGTGCCTGGAGCTGGTCTTATGCCAGAATACTTCATGAATAAGATCTCTCTGTTTTTAGGCCAAAGGTTTTCCTTTCTATTTCTCCCATGTTTTGCTGTGCCTATGCAAACAACTGCCCCCCCCATGCACACACATAGCTTTTTATTGTATTTTCTATTCCTTATTTTTAAAAAATAACTTATTAAATCTTTTTTATGGTATTAATGACTTTATTGGAGATACAGTAATTTTCACAAATATACTTGCTACTGAACTTTTTCTTCTTTCTTCTCTTATATTTTAATTTTTTAGTTTTTCTTTCAATTTTTATTAAATAACTGCTTCCTGTCATCTTGAAATAAGTGTATTATGATCAACTATGTCAACTATGTGATGCATTTTCTTTAAATAAAAAAAAATAAGACAGGGCCAAGCAAGAGGATTGCAGTCACTCTGCTTCATTTCATGGCAGCACACATATGCTAGTCAAAGAACCCCAGTAAAACACATAGAAAATTCTACCCTGCAGAAGGACACAATGGAAAAACAATAAAAACAATGCAGAATATCACTATGCTTACAGAATAAAAATGGTAGCTCTGGAGACTCAACAATTACTGACACTTATGTTGTATTTTTAAGAAGGAATTCAGAGAGAAAATCTGGACAATATTTATGAACTCAAAGAAAATATGGAATGAACCGAACAAACACAAATAAGACTCAAGTATATGAAAGAAGAAATGAGAAAATTTTAAACTGAAATAGCAGGCCTGAACAATTTGATAGGCAAAATGAAAAACTCACCCAAAAATAATCTACCAATTCAGATTTTCACTTCGGTTTGAAGGCAGGATACACAGCTTCACAGATAAACAATATTTCAGAAACTTTACAGACTCATAACCAATCTTAAAAGAAGAGTCGAAGGGTCTACTTTAAGGCAAAGCATATGAACAAACGTACCAAACTCCTAAAACAAAAAAGATGAATATCACCTCTCTCAATGTCAGTAGATTAAATGCCCTTATTGAGAAACACAGGGTGGCAAATTAATGAGAAAAATGTAACCAACATTTTTCTGCCAGCAATAAACATATCTAAATAGTCAGAGAAAACATAAACTCAAAGAAAAGGTTGAAGTACAAGCATTCAGGCAAACAACTCCCTATTAAAGGACTGTGGTGTTCATACTAATATCAAATGACATGAACTTTAGGCTTAAAAATGTTGTAAGAGATGTAGGTGGACATTTCTTACTAATCAAGTACATGTACACCAAGAAGAAATCACTCTTTTAAACATTTCCAACAGTTGCTGATAAACTTGAAGAAAGACATCAACAGCCACACAATAATAGTGGAAGAACTCAACACTGCCTTCTAACCCCTTGATAGATCACCAAGGCTAAAACTGAACAAAAATATACTAGCTCTAAATGAATAAATAGAGTGGCTTACTAGTATAGAGAGCTATTCATCCCCAGAAAGCTAGATATACATTCTTCTCCAATGCACTTGGGACATTCTCCAACATAAGCCACATGCTGGTCTATATACAACGTACTTCCATAAAATCAAGAGAATATATCGTTTCTACAAACTTTTCAGACAATGATGTACTAAAAATAGATATTTACAAACAGACATAGAAAAATAAATTTAATACTTGGAAATTAAATAGTTCACTATTGAAGAACCAGTAGGTCAGAGACAAAATTAAAGAGGAAATCAATAGATTCCAGGAAACAAGAGTGAAAACATGAATTATCAGAATCTGTGGGAGAGAGCAAATGCAGTATTAAGAGGAAATTGTATAGCTTTCTAAGCACTTATTATAAAGGAAGTAAAGGCCCACATAAATAACTTATTGGCAGGCTTATGAAATTGAAAAAAGAGCAACAAAAATGAGCCAAAAGTAAGCAGGTAGAAGTAAATAGTAAAATTTAAACAAAATAATTAACTGGACACCCAAGAAATCAGGCAAAAGATCACAAAAGCAAGGCATAGTTATTTTAAAAAATAAAAAAAAGATTGATAAACCACTAGCAAGACTCACAACACAAGGAAGAGAGAGAAAATAAGTAGAATCAGAAATGATAAAGGGGAATGTCATTACAGATACTACAGAAATTCAAAGAGTAAAAAGAGATAATTTTGAGAATCTTAATGGCATTCAAATAAGTGAACCTAGAAGAAATGAAAAT
The DNA here is from genome assembly GCA_004027635.1 of Crocidura indochinensis. Classification (NCBI taxonomy): domain Eukaryota; kingdom Metazoa; phylum Chordata; class Mammalia; order Eulipotyphla; family Soricidae; genus Crocidura; species Crocidura indochinensis. The sequence goes on from PVKC010012645.1 coordinate 3,821, forward strand.
ATTTTGGACTCCTATAACCTTCAAAGATTGAGAGAAGATGGTCAGGAATACTTCAACAGACCTATCACTATTTAGAAAATTTATTTGGTAATCAAAAGGCTTCACAAAAACAGAAGTTCAATTCCAGATGGATTCACTAGTAAATTCTTTAAAACCTTTAAAAGATGATCCATTGACAATCTTGTTCAAGCTCTTTCAGGAAATTGAAGAAACAGAAATACTCCCACATAATTTCAAAGAAGTTAACATCACCCTGATAATAAGAAGACAAAGACAAAACCCAAAAAGGAGAATTATAGGTTAATGTCCTTGCTGAACAGATGTAAAGATCCTTACAAAATACTAACAAATAAAATCCAAAAACAAATCAAGAAGGTTATACACCATGGCCAAGTAAGATTCATTCCAGGGTTGTAAGGATGGTTTAAAATACAGAAATCTGGGGCCAGAGAGATAGCATGAAGGTAAGACGTTTGCCTTTCATCCAGAATATGATTGGTTCTTATCCCGGCATCCCATATGGTCCCCCAAGCCTGCCAGGAGCAATTTCTGAGCGTGGAGCTAGGAGTAACCCCTGACGCTGCCTGGTGTGACACAAAAACCAAAACTATATATACATATACATATATATATATATAATACACATATATACATATATATAATACATATAATACATATAATACACATATAATACATATATATATAATACACAAGTCAGTTAATATAATATATCATATCAATAAAAATATAATATCACATTAGATGCTGAGAAAGTATTTTATAAGGTCCAGTACTCATTCATATTTTTTTAAAAAAAGCTCTTAACAAAATAGGAATTAAAGGAACATTTCTCAAAGTCATTTATCACAATCTTACTGCAAATATACTCAATAGGAAAAACTAAAAGCCTTTCCCTTTTCACTAAGATCTGGCACAAAGCAAAGTTTTCCTCCTTTACCACCTCTAATCAATATTGTATTGAAAGTACTTGCCAGAGCAATTAGGCAAGAAAAATCTATTTAGAGCATCTACATAGGAAAGGAAGAAGTAAAGCTTTAATTGTTTGAAAATAACATAATACTGTATCAAGAAAATCTTAAAGACTTCTCAAAAAGGTTCTAGAAACTATAAATTTGTAAAATAAAGTGGTAGGCTACAAAGTCAATACATAAAAATGCATAGCTTTTTTTTATACACAAAAATGAAAGAGAAAAAATCTTTTAAAAAATAATCCTAATCCTATTGCGGGGAAAATTAAAATAAACAGTACCAGAACTAAAGAGCCATATGAATATTGAGTGGAATTAAAAAAAGATCTGACTTAAACATCAAACCTAAAGTCAACAACAGAACTGATACTTTATCTACAACAAGCTATACACAGAGAAGAACAGTTACACTAGCACTCTGGGGGACAAAGGAGAAATATGGAACACATGCTAGGAAAAGGGATGGAGGGAAGAAGACAACCCCGGTGGTGGGAATGGCCCTGATTCATTGTCACTATGTACCTTAAACACTACTATGAAAAATATAATAAAGGTTATCTTTTCCTACTTTAAAAATAAAATAATCCTATTCACAATTGTACCTCAACATATCAAGTACCTTGGAATCAACTTAACTAAAGAGGTGAAAGAGCTTTATAAAGATATCTATAAAATAGAGATTCAAGAAATAAAAGAGGAAATAATAAAATGGAAACAATATCCTGCCCATGAATTGGGAGGATAGATCTCATTAAAATGTCAATATGTCTAAAACATTGTACAGATTTAATGCAATATCTATAAAAAGTTGCATGACATTTTTCAAATAAGTGGATCAAATGCTCCTAAAATTCATATGGAGAAATAATATCTATGGATTAGCATTCATTGGCAAAAAATAGATGGCAGACATCACTTAACTCAACTTTAAACTTTACTCTAAAATAGTAGTCATTAAAAGCAGCATAGTATTGGACCAAAGAATCTCAGGTTAGTTCAATAGACTTTAATATTTGGAAATGGAACCATAGGTTTATTGATATTGGTGCTGGGAAAACCGGTACAACATGTAAAAACTTGAACTCAGCCCTCTCCTTAACACCATGAATTAAGATCATATCAAAATGGATTAAAGACCTTGCTATCAGATTTGAAACCGTATGGCGCATAGAGGAATTTCTAGGCCACTACATCGAATCTAAAGGCATTTTCAAAAATGAAACACAACTGGGCAAGAAAGTGGAAGCAAAGTTAAAGAAGTTGGACTGCATTAAATTGAGAAGCTTCTAAACTTCAAAGGAAATAGTAAGTAGGATGAAAAGGTTACCCATGGAATGAGAGAAACTATTCACCAAATCAATACCCATCAGATAAGGGTATAAGATTTACAAGGCATTGATTAATCTTTACAAGAAAAATCATCTAATCCCGTCAAAAAGTGGGAAGAAGAAATGAACAGACATTTTCTCAAAGAAAAAATGTAGATGACCAATAGACACATGAAATAATATTCTATTTTACTATTTATCAGGGAGATGCAAGTTAAAACAACAATTAGATATGATGTCACACCACAGAGAATAGCACACATCACACATACATATACACATACACAAAGAACTGTGCTATCATGGATGCTGGGAGATAGGGACAATCTTATACTGTTTCTGGGAATTCAGACTGGCCCAGCCTTTTGGGAAAACAATTTGTAATTCCTCAAAAAGCCAGAAATTGAACTTCCATATAATCCCACAATACCAATCCTAGGGATATGCCCCATTAACACAAAAACACAATACAAAAAAAATCACTTCACACTCCAATAGTTTATTGCAGCACTATTTACAAAAGTCAGAATCTGAAAACAATCCAGGTGCTCCACAAAAGATGAGTGGATAATGAATATGGAATACTATGCAGCCATTAAGAAAGGGATATACATAGAATAGCTCATTTGTGGGATATAAGAAAAATAAAAGAGAGTATGGTAATAATATCCAGAGACAATAGAGTTAAGGGTCATGAAGTCCAACCCAGGGTAGGAAGCTTGCCACAAAGAGTGATGAGTGCAGTTAAAGTAGAGAAGGGTCTATCGGGACAATGATATCTGAAACTGATCATATTTGACAAGAACTCAGTGCTGAAAAATACAAACAAAGTACCCCTCAATTAACAATAATGGAGACCACAGTATCGAAAGACAGAGAGAGAGAGAGAGAGAGAGAGAGAGAGAGAGAGAGAGAAAAGAAAATTGCTGCCTTAGAGTGGGGGGATGGAAGGGAAAGGAGGACATCTATAGTGGACAAGATGCTTGAATGAAGAATGGTGTACACTGTATGACTGAAACCCAACAATGAACAATTTTGTAATTACAGAACTAAAATAAAATAATTAATTAAAAAATTAAAAAAGAAAACTGCTTGAATGTGTATTATTTTACCAGATATGTGGGTTCTCTTTAACTTTTGTGCACATAGTTTAACACTTAAATTGCTATCAAAGGTTTACATCTAAAAGAGAAGTTAGCTTCGTATCTCACCCTTTCTCCTTACTCAGATGCAAAATCATATTATATTCTTAGTGATCTTTTTTTAAACTTAACGTTTGAGTCCAGAATGTTTATAGAACCCTTATGTAAAATAATTCATAGCAACAAGTGAATAACCCTCATCAATCTTTTTCTATATCTTCTTCTCACTTCCTTTCTTCCTCTTCCTCCAAAAACTCCTCCCCATCTTTTCCACTGTGCTGGTGATTATGGGCTCACTCTATACCTGATAGCCTAGATTACCTTTTGTCATACTTAGCTAGTAATGTCCTTGGATTATTTCCTGAATGGAAGCCCTTGTTCTTGATAAATAGCCTATTTTTTAATTTGATTTTTGACTATACTGAAGTATTGTCCTTCAAAACAGATTGGATATTTAGTTTTTTGAGTATTCATACATCTAAAATTATCTTTGTTGTAATCTCATTCTTACTTCATAATTCACTTGGAGTAAGATCTAGGTTAGAAATTTTATTTCCACAGAATTGTGAAAATATTGCTATAGCCTTTTCTCTCTTTTTTATTTTTATTGAGATGAAGAGCGGTACATAACAGTGAAAATATTAGACAAATAACAGGTCAAATGTGTAAGATATGGTAACATACGATGCTAATCTAAATTCACATGTCACAAGTTCTTCAAGCCTTGATAGAATACCTATTAATTAACATAGTGAATACGACACTTAGCAATTATCAGTCTTTCTGTGGAAAGTATGTGCTGGTACAGCATCACAGCCAGTTTTTTCAAGATACATTACCATTTGCGATTTTTCAAGTTATTCAACTACACAGTGGCAATAAATGAGGGCTTTTCCATCACCAGTGATGTCCTCCCTTCATCTCTATTCCCATGCATATATTCCTTATCTCCCTCCTTTATCCCCCAGAATGCTAGTGTAACTAAAAACATATGTTAACAAAAATGTAAACCTCTTTTTTTTTGCAGTTCCAGGTATTTTTAATAGTGGTTTCTTAAAGATTTATATTCAAAGAAGCACTATAAGACAATGCTAGTGTGGCAATTATTATTTGCATGGGCCCACCAAAATAAGGGGTCATGGAAAGGGAAAACTTTGTCCCAAGTACAAGGAGACCCTACCCCTGACATTTCCTGACATAAGACCATTTCCAGGCTCCACGCAAGCTAGTTTTCCAATCCCAGTCATTGTCTGTAGTGCCCATACAGTTATATTTTTCACAGTCTCTGTTGTTGGTCTCATGTTTCTATATTGAAGGTCCTGGAAACCGCATATCCCACATTGAAGTCAGGATGGTGCAGAGTGGTGTCTAATTTCAACTCACAACTAAAGGGCAATACAGAAAGCCCTGTCCAGTTCGAAGGTTGTCGTTGTTGTTTAAATCTTCTCAGTGTAAAGGGAAGACTCCCCTGAGTAAATTGATGTCAGAGCAGCAATAGGGTCCTCCCTGGCAGAGGATTTCCTCCAGGTGATGTCACAGACAACCTTGAATACTTCATAGATGGCCTCCCCAGTTCAGGGGTGAATAGAAAATGCCCAAACGTCTGAGTCCTGTACCAGGTCTTCATGTCAATGTTCAGGGTGAAAGGTTCCATTGCACCACAAGATTTATGTGCTCCTATCTCCATTGGACAAGAATCCATTTGTATGTATAGTGTTTTTGATTTTAATGTGCCCGTGCAAACAAGGGACAATGCCACCTGGCGTTATCAGCACATAAAGGTCAATCCCTTTGACCTAGTTTAAACATAAGCATTAAACTGAGGGACTCTTTCACCAAAACTTCTTAAAAGTGATCTCCCAGACTGATAGTCCATCCTCCCGCGGTTTTCAAAATGGAGACCAATGAAAAAACAAATACCAGTGAATGTCTAGACATACATCAGCACTCATGGGCCGGCAACCAGGGAAGACCTGAAATAAAGGGGAGAATAAGGGAATGGCTGGAGGCCTGCCAGGCCTCCCAGCACCTCCCCAAGCTAGGGAGAATGCCATCCCGCATGGGGTCCCCTTACCCCAATAACTGGGTAGAGCTGGCCTCCAGGATCAAGGCACTGAAAGCCAGCTATCTGCCCGGCCCCTCTCTTTGCTCTTCCTCCCTAGTGTAGAGAGGGGGGAGAAGCCTGGAGACCACTAATGGAGTCCACCTGAATGCACAGCAGGCCACCCGAGTTGGCACTCAGGCCAGGCCTAGAGTCCAGGGGGAAATAGGGGAACGGCTGGAGGCCTGTCAGGCCTCCCAGCACCCTCCAAGCTAGGGAGAATGCCTTTGGGCATGGGGTGTCCCCTAATCCCCACCCTTTTCTCTCATAAAAATAGTGTTGGCAAGTGAGATTCTTGATCTTCAATATCTGACATTCTTTTCCACCTAGAAATTTTTCTGGGTAGGAATTCCTAAGAATTTTGAAACTTGATGATACTATGCTGTGATATAGTCCCCCTTTTCTTTTATTCTGGAGAAACATTGTACTCAATAATTAAAAACACTTGTCTCTTAGTGCTGGAATTTAAACTTTTTTGCTTTTTGCTATTGCTATTTTTCTGTTTTTGGCCAACCCAGCAGAGCTCAGGGATTACTCCTGGTTTTGCGCTCAGAAATCACTCCTGGCTTGGGGGACCATATGAGATGAAGGGGATTGAACTGTCATCCGTCCTATGTCAGCCACATGCAAGCCAAAGCCCCTACACGATATGCTACTCCTAAATGTTTTTCTTAATTATTTTGTCTTTTCCTAATTATTATGCTTTTCTTAATTATTCGTTATTTTGAAAGTTATCTGATTTTTGTATTCTCTGATCTTTTTGCCATTCCTAAAAGGAAACCTAAATCCACTAATTATTTTACTGATGCAAATAGCTTTACTTTTTTGTTGTTGTTAATCTATTTCACCTTTCCTTTATTTCATTTCTGGGTTATTTATTTGAATTCCAACCACTGACCCCAATTGAAGAGTTTAAATCTGTTCTGTATATTAAATTGTAAAGAGTTTTTGTGCTATGATTTATTCTATTTCTTCTCAAGTAAGTCAAATCTTACACTCTGAAGACCATCACTTTAAAACAAAATTTCTTCAGATCCTCAAATTGCTTTTCTCCTCCAGTTTTCTTTATAAAAATATTTTTGTTTGGATATTTTTTTTATCTGAAAGGTGTTATCCGGATTCTATTATCCAGTGTTTTTTGGCTGATGGTTACTATTGGAATAGAAAGCTACCAAACATCTCACTGAGACAGGGATTCCCTGAAGGGTTTTCCAACCATTAAGCTATGTTTTATCTGGTGGGGAGAACTGGTGAGTATGTAGGGGGACACTCCTGTGTTAGAACATACTAGATGCTCTCCAGTTTCCCAGTCTCAAATCTCTAATCAAGAAACACATTTCTTTATAGCTTGATTTGCATGTTTAGCCAGAGTCATCTCTAGGACAATATGCACTCAGGTTCAGGGTTGAGTTGGGGAAGGAGAAATAATGAGATCATGTGTGGAGAGCTATCTGGCCTTCTACAAGGAAACTTTCCCTAACCCCTTTCCACAAAACAGTCTATGAGCTGATTGAGTCTCATGTACAGATATCTGGGTTGTGTATGGCTCTAGAAGTCAATTTCTGCTCTTTCTTTGATCAGGTACTCAAATAACTGCAGAGTAGAGGGGATATGAGGGTCAGGGATTTGAATAAAATTTCCCAAAAAGTTCAGGCGTTCCAGGTCAATTTGGCTTTAAGAACACAAAGTTTTGTTTTATTTTGTTTCTAAATTAAAATATTATTGACTGTTTGCTTGAAATTTAAATATAATCAATCATCTGTGATTTTAGCAGCTAAAATTTTACAGACCTAATCAAGAAAGATTACAGACATTTAACTACAATTGTTAATATTAGGCCAACAAGTTGCACTTCTGCTTTCCAAAGTTTTTGAGTGGAGTCAATAATATTTTTGAATACAAAATGCAATTGAATTCACCAAGAAAAATCAAATGAAAGGACAGACACATAGCATGAGAGTACACTAATAGCATGACATGAGTGCCATGTCATGTTCACAGCAGTGTGAACAGAGGAGGGAAAATTAATGCAGGGGATAGATGCTTTTAAGTGTTGCTGGGGAGAAGACAGGGTGTACTGTGAAGGACAAAGGCAGGGAATACAGTCTTTAAAGACTCACTTTAAACTTCATGTATATGTGTGTATTATTTACATTTATGTTCAATTTTGATAAAAATTGCACGCTCCCCTATGGTTCTGTTATAGCTATTGTAAAGCCTTGTTTTCTCGTGTCCATCCTTCTAGGCCATGGCTTGTTCTCTCATATGCCACTCTTTGAAAAGGCTAGGACAAGTAGTAACTGAGTACTATGCTCACACATTGCTGAGTGGAATAAATTTGAGACTCACATTTGATTCATCTTCACTGCCAGGAAGTTTTTGATCTCATGGCCCATGCCAGGGGCACTCAGAAATGGCATCTAATCCTACTAATAGCCTGTGTTGGTTCTGACAAGTCACAAGCAAAGGTCACTGGTAGCTGTTTTTTAACAGCCCAAACCCTAGATTTAGAAGAAAGGATGATCATCAATAGAAAAAAGTAGTGTTCCTACTTTTAAAACCCACAAAAAGTTTTTTATGGATCATTCAGTTGTTTTAATTTTGATTTTGGTTTCAGTTTGGGGACCACAGCCAGCTATATTCAAGCATCACTCCTGGTGGTGCTATTTTGCATCAATGCTAGCACCTTACCCACTGGGGTATTGTGGGATTAATCAGATCCCATCCCATTCAGTATAAACCTTGTTACTCATTGGTTGGAAACACCTTTGAATGTAGCATCTTGGATTGGTTTTTAGACCACCTATTTCCATCTCTGGCTGTGGTCTGTTACTTCTTAATAAATACCTACCTCAGCTTTCAGGAAAACTCTCTCTTGAGTTTTCAGACTTCCCAATGAGCTTCCTGCTTCTTAGGAGATGAAGGCTTACATGTTGGAATTCCTAAACTCATTTCTCACTCGTGTGTGTGTGTGTGTGTGTGTGTGTGTGTGTGTGTGTGTGTGTGTGTGTGTGTGTGTGTATTACATCCAACAGCGACATTTGCTTCCAGACACATATCTCTCCAGGGTCCTGGCTTTGAAACCTGAGGCCTAATTCTAGTAGAGTATCTCCCCAGCCCATCAGGAATCATGAAAGAAAATGATATGAAAACTTTTGAGAGAGACTTGCATTGTGCTTAAGAACCAACCCTCTTCTGGCAATGCTGTCGAATTCCCTGCTCACAACCATTGAATGCCAAGTACTGCATAGCCATTCTCTATTACCCATGCTGTATAATGAAGAAATGCAGTCAAGTGGGTAATACTAAACACCCCGCAACCTCCAAATAGCCATTTAAACCATCCTGTGGAATTCACTTATTTTCTCAAAAGATTTCCTTTTCTAATTATATTTTGATTGGACTGATATTTGTTTAGCTATCCTGATTTTATGTCTCCTCTCTCACCCATGTAGATAATTGCTTGGGATTGGACATAGTTGATAAATCTGTTGTGAGTGAGACAGAAGAAAACCTACCTTAATAACTTGGTGTAAGATGTCACTTCTATACATAAAGCCCTTTTGTCCCTGTGGTAGGGAGAATTTTAATGAAAATTATCCTTCAACTGAAATAGTTGCACTATTTAAGAATTTTCTGTATGGGTCAAATGTACAAACATTATCATTTAAATTAATTCATCTGTCTGTTGTAATATTTATTCATCTATTTCTTCATTTCTTCCATGCATGCATTCAACAGATAGGCCCAATGGGGACTGCTATCTCTGAAGTTCTATGTGAAATAAAGTGCAATATAAAGAAAATGGCATGTTAGCATGGAAGATTGCTAACATTTTAGAGCTCCTAGGTTTGTGTAGTGCAATAAGTACAAGAGTCATCAGAGTGCTGATTATAAATGAAGATTCAGAGACAAGGAAGATCAAAATTGGGTAGAAGGCATGCTTTGCCACCTGCTTGAAGCCCCGAGTTTGATTCTTCTGTACTACTTGATCCCAGAGTTCCACCAGGATGTGGCCCTACTGATCCCTGATATTGCCCAATAGCTTGAGCAATGCTGCATTGTTTGGCCTGTGCACTTAACTATAAGACCCAGTAAGGTAAAAGATGAGCACTTAATCACCTCCAGGCCCATAAGCTCAACTATATGCCCTGCACTCAGTAGTAGATTTGGGTATGAATGAAATAGTGCAATATTTTTTTGGTTTGCAGGCCACACTTGGTGGTGATCAAGGGTTACACTGCACTCAGGAATCATTTCTAACAGTGATCACAGGGACCACATGGGTTGCTGGGGGTCAAACCCATGTCGGCCATGTGTCCTACCTTCTGTACTATTGCACTGAATAAAGGAAGAGTGGATATTAATAAGATTCTTAGAGAGCCTGACACAAAGGATTCCTGGACCCTACCTTATAACCTTCAGACTTGGAAACGGCAGCATGAAGAATTCATGGATTACAAAACAGTTCTGGGTCAGCTTGATAATAAAAACACACACCTACTTTGATCTCAGCTACTGGCCAGCCTGGCATTTGCTTAAATGCTCATTCATTTTAAGAATGGGTAGGCAGTGGTGCTATACAGTTCTAAACACACTCTAGGGAAGTTGTTAGACCCTGCCATAGAGGGCATCAATGCTGAGACCCACCTCTTTCCCATCAAAACTTCAAGGTGACACTGTCCTTGAATAGCACATCCCCTTGACTTTCCTGAGGATTCCCATACAACCCACACCTGAAATACAATGAGAGAGTAAAGGTAGCAGGGATGAGAGACATCAGGAAGGGTTGCTAACAGCACATTGCTGGACCACTTTTCCAAATCTTTGTTTCAGGAACTTGGTATGGGACCGAAAACTGAGCTTCTGACAAGTTCTTTAGAGCATCCTTGCTGCTGGCCCTGAATCTGGGCCACCATAAGCAGGAAGTTGCATGTGAACAAAGCAGATGTTAAGGCCCTCTTATTTCACATGTTTTTATGACAAAGACCCACCCAACTGCAAATGACTGTGAAGTCTAGACATGAAAAGTTATTTCTGACTGAAAATGTGGCATTAATTTCAGAAGCAAGGGAGATAGCAGCAAAATTACAAGGCTTCCATAGCTTGGATTTACCTTCCCATGTTGTAACATAGAAACTCTATCTTCTCCTGGGCTGGGAATTGTTTTATCACCTTTTGAGTAAATCTACTAGGCACAGGTCTCTTTTCTAATACCAAACTGAATATGAAATCAGACTTGGAATTAAACTGTAATGGAAATTTCATAAGAGATGCCACTTTCTGAACCCTGTTCTCCTAGTTTTAATTTTTTTAAACAGTAATAAACCTTTGTCTTGACCCAATTCTTATAGCTAATTAACTTTACTTCCTAATTACAAAAGTAATACATGCTCAAAGCTACCAAAAAGATTCACTTGAATATTTTACATATTTATTGGAGAGGAATTTTCTCACATATGGATTGAATGTGGAGGTATTTTCTTAGAGCATTAAAATATTTCCTGGAATGAAAAAGAAAGATTCTACCCTAAGGACAAAGTAAAATAGAAAATCATAGTACCCATTCCCCCTAAATAGTTGTTTATATAGATAGATAACAAGTAATATTGTAGATAAAAATTGGCTTTTATTGTTTAATCAAGCTGTACCACACAAAAATGCAGAGATGGGAACATGAAGTGCAATTTTCCCTAAGCTCTCATAGAAATGTACAAAATTAAATTTTATCTTCCTACAAGTCCCAAGCAAATTAATAAGTGCACCACCCACTTCAAATCTAATTTTTGTTGCCCTGTTAATGTGTAAATACTCTATAGCTAGAGCTGCCTCTTTTCATTCAAAATGTGTCTTTTAGACCTGCTGTCTTCTCAATTAATATCATATCTTATTACTGAACATACCCTTGAAATGAAGAACTGAACCATTATTTAGGGTTTACCCAAGAAAATACTTTCTCTTTCATTAAACAAGATAGCCTTTCCTGATTTTAATCTAATCAGCCATTAATATGTTTGTAGTTTTCTTTATTTCTTTTCTTTTTTGGGGGGGGGGTTTAGGTCACACCAGGCAGAGCTCAGGGGTTACTCCTGGCTCTGCACTCAGAAGTCGCTCCTGATAGGCATGGGGAACTATATAAGATGCCAATATTCGAATCACCATCTGTTCGAATCTGCATTCAAGGCAAATGCCCTACCACTGTGCTATCTCTTTGGCCCCTGTTTGTAGTTTTCAACTTCAGATTCATAACTGAAAGATATTCAAATTGAAAAAAATACAAAATTTGAAAAACATTAAACTGAGAACCACCTTTCTGTGATTCTATTTAAATAGTATGAGAGGATATTGTATTAATAAGCATAAGCTACCTAGGAACTTGTCAGTAATATAAATTATTTTTATTTTTTTAATTTTTGGGTCACCCAGTACTGCTCAGGGCTTACTTTTCTTTTTGCACCGCATTCAGAGATCATAGGGAATCATATAGGTGCTGGGGATTGAACCCAGGCTGGCCATATGCAAGTAAATGACCACTGTACTATCTCTTAGTTCCAGATCAAGTAATTATAAGACTCAGTCACTAGTGCTTTAACCAACCAACCAAGTCATTCAGATCTTAAAGCATAAGATCTGTAACCCTTGGCCCTTAGATTACTTAGCTGTATAAGAAAGGGCAGAGGGAGACCAGACCGAGAGCATAGTGGATAGGGCATTTAACTTGCATGATATCAACTTGTGTTCAATCCTTGGCATCCCATATGGTCCTCTGAACCAGTCAGGAGGAATTTCTGACCATACAGCCAGAAATAAAGCCCAAGAATTTTCAGGTATTGCCCCCAAACAAAAAATTAAATAAAAAGAAAGGGCAATGGGGCTGGAGATATAGTATCAGAATAAAGCCATTGCCTTGCATATGGCTATCCCTGGTTCTAACTCTAATTTTTCTATCATAACCAGGGTTATTACTGAGTACTGAGCCAGAAATACTGAGTGTATTTATATACAGTTTATACAAGTGAATGGAGATAGAATACTTTACTTCACATAATTAACTATTAACAGTTAAGAGTTCCTTGCATTGGGCATTGCACTAATTATTCACCATGTTTGTGCCTGATGAAGAGGAATTATTAGAAATATCCGTAAGAAAACAGACCCAAAGCTAAAGTGTTCTTTGTTTTGTTTTGTTTTCCATATATACACCAATACTAAGTGATGGGTTTCAGATTCAAATTCTAAAAATTCTGCCTCTGAGGCTAATACTAACTAACATCAAAAAGCTACAAATATATTTCTCTATGTGATCCTTCATTTGGACAGTAGTTGCCTGACCTCCAAACTATCAAAATTGTTCACAGTAGTTTAAATACAGAACTAATACTTCATAAGTGATAAATAGGTACCCTTTTCAACAAAGTTCAGCTAAGGCCTCTTTGTCACTTTGAGTATCTCAGTCTATATAACAGAGTACTTGACATCTATTTGTGAAGGGGAAAAAATCCAAATATCTGATGCAATGATCTGTGATCTGGATAATATTACCTTTGGCAGGATCAGAAACATGAATTCTGTCTTGTTTTGTTTTATGACCATACCCAGGTATATTTATGGCCTAGTGCTGGTTCTGCACATAGGAATCACTCCAGGCAGTGCTTGGGGGACCAGATGAGAAGCATAGACTCAAATCTGGGTTGAATGCATGCAAAGCCAGTTCACTGCCCCCAAAACATGGATTCTGTATCTCAAGTTCTTTACATTTTACTCCTATCTCTTAATGTGTTCCAAGGGACTCTTCTTGGTTTCTGGACATGATCTTGGTTCTTTGGCTCATAGATAGCATAGATACACAAAATAGCACCTCAGAGATCAGACTAGTGCTAAGCAATAAGTGATAGAATGTATGGGCTAGTGTCCTGTGAGGAGAGAAGTTAAATGCTGCTGTGAAGCATTACTATTAAGATCATCAACCACAAGGGAGAAACTTAAGCAATTAGGAGGCAGGAGTTTGGCTTACTTAAAAAAGAAGAAAAATTCTCCATAAAATAATTTCAGAAGACAAGGTGGACTCTTTCCATCTTCTTCCTGGCAGCAAGCAGTATGCTGGGGAAAATGACCCTATACTCTTTGATCTCAGTTCAGCTTCTATCCATAAGTTCATATTTTTGTAAATAAAACCGATTGGTCTCTTCTTTCCCACTTATCTGTAGCACACACTGTGGTAGAACATTTTTTTTTTATCTCTGTCCCTACTATTTTCTTCCCAAAGATAAAGCCCTTAAGTGGTCTTTTCTCTCCACATAATTCTGCCCTTTGCTGTGACCTCGGAGTTCATCCTCCTTCCAATGAACCCAAGAGACGCATCCTCCTTTTTTCTGGTGTGTCTCATTAGTTGCCGCTGGCCCTTCCAAGTCCATCTCTCCTGCTGTGCTTCTGATTATTTCGTCTTGGTTCACCTGAAGCTTTCAATGAGTCAGTGGTTTTCTACTCATGGGATACTCTGTGCTCAATCTGGAGAAGCTCTTTCCAACAATTCACTCACAAACAAATCATTAAAGTCTGGCATGGTGTCTCAGGAATGTAAAAGGAAATGAACAGGTAACTTTAATGCCAAACTGGGTTAAAGATTTGGAAGTAGGTCCATCCTTATGCCATTGGAAGATTCACTTTTCTTCTGCTTTGATGTCATCAAGATCACCTTGAATATGATGCCATTATTATTACATCTGAGCTGCATTAAAAATTAGTTCATAGAGTTCCAATCAATATGAGCATTCCTTTGTTCCTCAGATTTTTATGAAGTCATATTTAATAAGGGGTCTTATCATCAACTTATGGATCCTTGCAATACTATGGTGAAGGGAAATTTCATGGTCATTTATGCACAAGATAAAAGAGGAGTTATACCAAACTGTGCCTAGCAAAACTTTCAAAATCTTGCTGTAACTTATAAATAAAGACTGGGCAGAAAGGATTTCCTCTCCCTCCCCAGTAACTCCTATTCCTTGAGAAGACACTTCATTGTATGTGTCTATAGCATGTGAGTCTAGGCAAGTGGTACACCATTTGCATGGGTTTGTTTTCTGGCATGGTGAAGCATCTTTGTAATTTTATCCAATGGAGCACTATACATTTTAATTTCCCACATGATATGATTTGTTATTTGGGGGGAAGGAGAGAAAGATTAAAGTAAATAATATGAACATAACCCTTTATCTTAAAGAGCCAAAAAAACTGTATTAGAAGGGACAAATAAAATATAATGTGCTTAGAAGATGGAAGAAGCTACTTTCTTAGCTTTCAATTCAATTAAATGTAAATGCTTAACATAGAATCCGCCCCAGTGCTCTCTGCTCTTTTTTTGTTTTTGTTTTTGCTTTGTTTTGTTTTGATAGAAGAAAGTAAGGCAATGACTATGGACTCCAAACATGTAGGGTTCTAAAAAAAAAAAAGCACATATTCATGTCTCCTGGAATGAGTGACTATATTAAAGACAAAAAGTGTTTTTATTTTTACTTTTGCTTTTTAGTTTGTTAATTCCTAGCCACAGTAAGTCTCTGCAATAGCTTCTCTCCTACTTAGTGGTAAAATAATTGTATCTTGTACAATTGTATTATTGTGCAATATTGTATTAAATAATTATTATTTAATTTAATAATATTGTTTATTAAATAATTATATTTTCCTTCCATTCTCATTTTCTATTTCATAACTCATTTTGGACTGATGGTTTCAAAAGCAGGACTGACCGTTCCAATGTAAGAGCATGTGGGTGCTACTATGCACACCCAACCTGTGTGATGACACTTTCTTTGGTCTTTTGGTAAGCATCTATTTATCCAGTGGTATAAAAGGAACTACAGATTAGCCCTGGTTTGCCCAGATCCTAATGCAAACAGATGGAATTTTATTTTGTAATAAACAGAAGATTTATTAGGCCAAAAATTCACATCTGGGGCCAGAGAGATAGCACAGCGGTAGGGCAGTTGCCTATCATGCAGCCTATCGAGACAGGCCTGGGTTCGATCCCTGACATCCTATATGGTCCCCAGAGCCTGCCAGGAGAGATTTCTGAGCACAGAGCCAGGAGTAACCCCTGAGCTGCCGGGTGTGCCCCAAAACCAAAACTTGACAGTTTAGAAAGAAGAGTTGTGTTGCCAGAAGAGGAGCAGAGTTGGACTGGTCATGGAGGATATACTCTAGGAAATTGCTCTTTCATTAGTGCAGGAAGTGATATAGGTCTGTCTTCTGACTTGAGTTTTTTAAATTTATAGCTATATTTTGAGACCACATTTTGGTTCTCTCACATTTTATTTTTTCTATTTTGCAGAAACTGTATGATAGGTTATAGAGTCCTTCTCACTCCTTTCTTGGAATTAAGTCTGTGCCTGAGATCAGAGGCTTTGTTCTGGATGCTCACAGGATCATTAACATCGACTTCAAGCAATATGCTTGACTTTCTGGTATCACACAGGTCCAATCTAGAGCACATCCATCATAAGATCAAGGTGAGATATGCCCAACACACCGTTTCAAATTTTCAAAGGGAAAAAAATTAAGGAACCTGTCCTTTGCCTGGAGCATTGCACTGCATTCCCAGCAATAGTGGGTAACTTGTAGGATCTGTAGAATTCACCATCATGACTTCACTGTCTTGGCAAGTTGAAAATAAATTAGAACATAAGAACAGAAAAATATGTCTTTAGTAGCCAGGGGTCTAGGTTTGGGTTGCTATTACATAATTTTCTAAGAAGTATCTTGGAGCAAATCTGTTGATATTTACAGTCTAAAGTTGTTGATTTGCCAAATAAAGATAATATCATCCTGCTGTAATTTTTTGTTCAAGTACAAATTGTCAGCATGCTTAGGAAATTTAAAGACACCTAAAACCACAAAGTATTGTGGCTTTTATATTTCTTACCATGTCATTTCTTCTAGACAGTAAATCTCCCAGAGGGAAAAATATCTGCATTATATTCTGTTTGTGTTCCACACAAGAAGTGTCCAGAATATGATCATAACTGAATATACATCCAGTAATTACTTGTAAATGGTTCATTCATTAGGTGTCCTGACTTTCACCTCCAGTTTTCCTGTTACATCCTTTAATAATCAATCGATAGAACATGGAGTTTTTAATGGACGGAGAGAAATTCCAAGACATCATTTAATGAACTAATCAGCTGATGCCAGAAATTCAGCTGCAGCTACATTTTTCTTCCAAAGTGTAAAACAAACAAACAACAAAACAACCAAAAATCTCCCTTTTCCTGAACAAAGTTTTATGCTGACAATAAGCACCTGGAGTTGTGGTTTGACTATAAATATCAAACCACATCCCTAGGGCTTCCCAGGCATAGGTTATGTGTCAGACTTCACTCCAGAGCCATGATTACTTCTCCATAAACATCTTCTCTTCCCTCTATAGGACCCTTCCCCGTAGCTCAGCTAAATTTACTGTTTACCTCATTTCAGTAGAATAATGTTTTGTTTTGTTTTATTTGTTTTGAGGCTAACTCCTGTGAAGCTCAAAGATCACTCCTTGTTCTGCATGTAGGATGTACTCCTGGCAGTGCTCAGAAGACCATATGGGAAGCCAGGAATCTAAAGCAGGTAAGCCATATAGAAGGCAAGCACCCTACCTCCTGTATGATCTCTCTAGCCCCCAGAATAATGCTATTTAAAAGACTGGTAATTAATTGTGTCCTATATTTTCTGAGTGCAAATATTCAGACTCTTTGGATATCTAATATCTCTATTAGATAGAGTTGATGTTACTATCCTATCTTCTGTCCCATAAATCCTCCATTCTCCCCTCATCCCCTTTTCTCCCTACTCTTACCTCAACCCCTCCCATCCAGGATCACTGATCATAAACCCCACAGAAGAGTCTAGTGCCAACAAAGGATGCAGCTCAATTAGCTTAAACCTTTACAGTTTTACAGCCTAAATGAAGAGCAGCAAATCCCAAGCTTCCCTTGCCAGGAATTGGGATGTGCACAGCCATGTATGCAATAATGTACAGGGTCACTTTTTGATTACTGTTTAGTATGGGGCTCAAATAGCTTTGAGAAAATGGAACCCCAGGGAACACTTCTCATGAATGGGATGATCAGCTGCCCTGAGTGGTGGCACAGGAGCCCACATGGCACTGCAAGCCCGTTTCCCAGCATTGCCAAAACGTATCATGCATCAGGCTTGTAAAATTAGCCTCATTTCCTTTAGAAAAGGGTATTACACAGAATATGTTTAGGTTCCTTTCCAACCCATTAGTAAACACTGATTTTTTCTTTTGACAAAGTGTTCAGAACTAAGCTACACATCATGTGGATTTGTATGAATTAGGTAGCCAAGTGGCTGTGATGATCTGAGAAAAACAGAGGAAAACAATGAATGAACACTGTCTCTTTACCTCTGCTTCATTCCCAGCCTTTCTCAGTCCTCTTTCATCTTCCTTCCTATCTCTCCTCACTTCTCTTTGGCTCTTTCTCTCTCTTTTTCTCTATCCGCATTCTCTATCTTCTTACCTGCCTCTTCCTTTGCTCCACTTTCTCTCTCAGTTTTCTCTCCATTTCATTGTTCATTGCATTCAATGAGCTCTTTCGGAATAGACATTGTGGCTATTTTAATTTATAATACTTTGATTTATCACACTCTACATCACTAAAGCTAGTGTAATACTTATGTAGGAAATTCAGTTTTCCAGGTGTCAAGTGTTGAAGAAAAGGATGGATCCTTTTTTTTTTTTTTTTTTTTTGGGTCACACCCGGCAGTGCTCAGTGGTTACTCCTGGCTCCATGCTCAGAAATTGCTCCTGGCAGGCACAGGGGGACCATATGGGGCACCGGGATTTGAACCGATGACCTTTTGCATGAAAGGCAAACGCCTTACCTCCATGCTATCTCCCGGGCCCCAGGATGGATCCTTACAGTGGAATCAATAGCATAGTCAAAAGCTTCTGGTGAGAGAGCGATTCCATCTTGCTTCCTTTCTTGTATAAAAGTTGTTGGCAGGACTGCTTCTTATTTCCTAGTAAGCGACAACCAAACGCCCCAGTGAAAAACCGCCTACACCAGCGAACCAGTACCCAGCACCCAAGCGAAGGGACAACCAGTCAAACCTACAAACCTACACCTCGCCACCTACAAGAAAAGACATCCAACTCCCTGCTGACTCATACTGAGAGATCATCCTTACCAATTCTTCCTAACATGGACTGTTACTTGAAACTGGACTTAGCCCTACATGTATCCCCCAATGCATGAACTCTTCCCAAGTCCTCATTGCCACAAATCTTTTTCCAGTCTCAAGAAGGTCAGGTTGGGAGATGAAAAAGCACCAGGGAACCCACACACCACAAGAAAATCTCAAAAATCAAGGGGGAAACCTATACTACCATCATAAGCATAAGACCTGTATTACACTACCTCTTTACCTGCTTTTCCCCAAATCAAGATACTTTTTTGCATCATCTTGCTCCTTTAATTAATTTTTAACTTCACTTCTTAAAAATCTTTTTTCTTTTCATTTACATACGTGAGCACATAGATTTTTATATCTATTTTTACCTTTTTTGGGGGTGTGATCTGTTTTTGTGCTTGTCTCTCTCCACCCTCAACTGCAACAGCAATATAATGTAGCACCATTTCTCCCTGCAAAGGCACACTAAAAAAGGGGGAGGGGATCTTACATATAAAAACGAGTTCTTATTTATTAGGGATAGGAACTCATACTTGTTTACAATACAGGGGTATCTCCTACCTTGAAAATATGTCACAGGGACACAACTTAGACCCCAGGTGATTAGACACCAACTGTTCAGCCTTGAACTCTGGGCCACAGACATAGAAACGACACAATTCTTCACAACAGCCACTGGAAACAAATTTCAACTGGGACATCCTTAATAGTGCTTGGACACCAACAAGTACCAAACATAATATGATACCCTGACAATAAGGAAAATGGGAACAATTGGACCTAAGAGCAAATTATCCTACCTCACCAGCTAATGATAAGACAAAATCAGAAGACTTGTCACCCTGTGATCTATCCAATTGCCAAGACCGTGACTGACAGATGACGGCCTGACAGAACCATGGCCAGACTGTACGTATCCTGGGTCCAAAAAAAAGAAAAAAAAAATCCGGGGCCTGGGAGATAGCACGGAAAGGCATTTGCCTTTCATGCAAAAGGTCATCAGTTCATATCCCGGTGCCCCATATGGTC
>PVKC010012646.1:0-23601 GCA_004027635.1 Crocidura indochinensis
CAGATGCCCCTAAAATACTTCTAACTTTAAAATAGTTCTTTAAATCTTGCTAAATGTTTCATGTTCATTTATATTTTTTAAAATTTAACAGCATTTTCTTTCCATGGTCCTGCAGGACTAGGTATGATTCCAGAGGTGTAAGAAATCTGCTTATCCGCATCTAACTAAACTTTTCTACAAAACTGAGGTCAAATGAGATTAGCCATGAGGTAAAATAAGAGCAGGAAAAGGCACAATTTTATCAGACTTCTTTCTGCCACCTCCTGTCCTTTGATGTAGGACATATCTCTTGTGTTGCAGGCAGATAATTATGATGGACCTGGTTATGAGTTGTGGGAAAATAATAAATTTTAGAGAGAAATGCCCAGTCCTAAAGGAGCCTAAGGGCATGAGGAACACATTCCATTGTTTCAAATCCTGACTTCTTTGAAGATGGAAATAATGAGGAAACACCCAGACGTAGACTCTAAGGCACCACTCAGAGAAGGTTGGGCCACTAAGAAAAAGAGCCACTAAAGATTCTAATAATCTAAGGGATTCCCAATGACAATGTCTATATTAACTTTCTTGTAATCAGAGAACTCTGGGCCAAGACTATTTCTCCAAATTGTATGTAGCCTTCTCCTAAAAGCCATTCTCTGCTTTTTCTACTCTGGAGAAGCTGGTGTTCTCTCTTGAATAAGTATTCCTTTCTTTCTCTTCCTTATATCTCTTTCTCTAAATTTATTTCAATAAAATGGATCACTATTTCACCTCTTCCTGAATTATTTTTTACAAGGGAAGGAGAAGAACCTGGATCACCTTTGCTAAGTTAAGGATAGACTTTCTTTACCTGCAAACCCCTCTCTCCTGCCTAAGTACAAGGCTCCCAAGAACCCAGGTGGTGGGGACCCATAGCACACCACACAGAACAAACAGGCACTATGTTAGAATCTAAAATTTAAAATTAACTGTAACCTAAATGTTGATGTTAGAATATGGTGTGCCATTGCAGATAACATTGCTTTGGCTTCTGTATTGTGCTTGCTTAAGGAAGTTAATTGCTGTAAATCTGGCTTTGCTGTGAGCCCAAGTGCAGCCATGACAAACTGCAGTTTTATGGTATAAACTCAAAGACTAGGCCTAGAAGAGCAGCCAGTTTCTGGAACCAGACCCTATGGAGATATTCCAGGTACTGAATGCCTTGTCAGATATCAGAGGCTAAACAGCAGCTGACAGCCAGATGAAACTGCACCCTGGATCTGAAGATGCATGATTAACCCCTCACTGAGCTGACAGCCCACCATACCTTATTTGATGCTATATTTGAGCCACAACCAATCCTAGCCCAACCTTGTAAGGACCAATAATTTTAAAAGATCAATACTCAGAGACAGGGATCCCCTAAACTAAGCCTTAGGTACCCTTTAAATTTGGCCTGTGGACTGAAGTGGTCGCTCAGTGGTAGGGTGTTTGTCCTGCATGTGGTTTACCCTGGACACAGGTTTGATCCCCTAAGCCAGGAGCAATTTCCGAGTGTAGACCCAGGAGTAATCCCTGAGCACCACTGGGTGTGACCCAGAAAACCAAACAAACAAACAAATAAACAAACAAGGAAATAAATAAATAAATTTGGCCTGTGAACCATTCTCAGGGATCCTCATTTCTTTGGAGATGTTAGATTCCCAGCATGCTAGAATAAACTCCCTTGCATTTACATTATTGCCTGTCTCCCTCGTGGTCTTTTGGGTGGCAGATTCTGAGTTCTGGACTTAACAACATCTTAATGGTTACCTCATCAAAATGGTGGAACATGGGAATGGGAGGATGGAGAGCCAGGTGAACTAGTTAATTTAACTAGTCCCTTTAAATCTCAGCCTCTTAAATAGTACCCAAAATAGATTCTGGTGTGACAAATAGCAGCAGATAAAGGGAAGCCCCATCCAGGTTTGTCCTCTAATTCTTTCTTGGTCCCCTCACCTTAGCCTAGACAGAGAAACAGAGACCATAGAAACAAATATCTCAATGGTGTACACGCAGGCCATGTCTGTGGCCCGAGACTACAGAAAATCAAGGGGACAGAGAGCCCCTCAGATGCAATATTAGAGAGCCTAGTGACAAGTTGCAGAGCAAGTTCCAGCAAGAGGGCACATGTGAAAGCTGTAGAAATCAGACTAGGAAAGTGTACACTGGTTAGGAACAACATAGGAACAAGACCACTCACTGTACACTTGAGGCCAGAAAATGATAAGGAACAGAGCTTTAGGCATTATACAATATACAGAGCATCAAGGGACAGAACAATTGATAGTGTATACGGGTAAAAGGAGAGTCCTAGATCATTGGGAAGGACCCAGAACCAGCTAGATGTATTTTCCAATAAACTATGATATCTTATGCTTCTGAGTTTTGTGTGGTAAATTATTATTATAATTCTCAAGAATCCATATGCTCAGGAATAAATATAATTTTGCCCTAATTCTCGTTGAAGACTTTACTGTCCACATCAGGCATTTCCCCAGGTGACGTAGGTACAACAGAGAGGTAGAAACACTCAATACTCAAGGGTCCCCATTTTACCAAACCATCTGCAATAGTTGTAACATTGTTTTTAAAACGTAAAAAAAAATGTATTAAGTATTCCAGCTTCAAAGAAACAGAAGAAAATGCCAGGATGAAGAAAAGTCTCCCTTAAAGACCTTGCCCCCAGAACATTATAAATACTCAGGTCAAAATGGAGACTAGAATGAAATCTGTCCAGTTATGTTTTACTAACTGCTGTGCCTTTCAAGAGAATATCACTCTCCACTTGGTCACACTCCCCACTACCTCACAATTCTATTCCATGTCCCTATATATATTTCCGATTTTTGTCTCTTGAAAATAAAAGTAATCATTATTCATTCATAAAATCATAGCTTTGTCAGGCATCTAAAATCCACATAATTAGATGATATATTCTCTAAAATGTTTCCATGTCATTTTCTACACATCAGAAACTCTAGTACTTGTCACAAATATAAAATATAAATTCTATAGCTAAAGTATCAATATATATTTATAATATATATATAAAGTTTAAATATATATTATAAATTCTAAAGAGCATGAGTACAAATACAAATATAGAATATATAAATTCTAAAAATATGTTTATAAATTCTAAAGATAAATTCTATAGAATATGAATATAAATACAAATATAGAATATAAATATAAAATATTCAAGGGTGAAGAGGAGCACTGGGCAGAAGAATGCTGATAATGGTAAGTCCTAAGCATAAGCATCAATACAAAAGAATCTAATGAAACAGCTAGGGTTTCTTTATTATATAAGTAACAAAGAACTCACTGCCTCTCAAAAGTTTTTGGGATAACAATGTAAGCAAATTCTTTCCCCAGGCAAAGCTTGGTGTTCTGACTAGAGATAGAGAGGAGTTACCTGCCTCTCAGCCCTGGGCTGATTTGACAGTAAATCAGAAAGCCTTGTCAAAACGCACAGGGATTTGTTATATAAACTAGTCTTCACTTCTTCCACTTCCTGCCATATGTTCTGTTCCCTGCTGGCTCCATTCTGAGAAAATTTTCCATCTCTATGTCCATGTGAAAGCTAAAGCTTCATATTCAGGTGTTGCAGCTGTCACCAACAATATCCTAGTGATGGGATGAAATGGATTTTTGCTTCAGAGAAACTATGAAAAGAAAGTTGGTGTGCAGAAATGACACATTATGAAATGATGAAGTACAACATCTGGCTCTGACGTGAGTCATACAGGTGCCATTAACAAGGCAAATAAGTGTGTGTGTTTTTTAATTAAATCGCAAACTTAGATCTTTCAGACTATTCTGGACTTTCTCTACACAGGTTTATAATCAATTCAGTCAAAACAACATTACAATCATTTTGACCAGATGTTTGGCTGAATTCAGTGAAATGGCTGATTATTAAAATGTAACAAAGATTCATCCGAATAATTACCAAAGGAATTTTGATAGCTATCAGTCAAAAACATATATATCCTATTGCAAATACTTTACACCTTGCAAAAATACTTGCTTACAAAAAATCTCTTTGAAATGCTAAAGAAATTCTTTTGTCAGGTGATAATAAATTCATATGCAGGATGAAGAAACAGATTTCTGTCAAATAACTAAACTCGAATTTACTCACTTAGAATCAGAGCCCATACAGACCCCAAATTCCTCAGCTCTAAGGCCATTTTCAAGTTCTGAAGATCTTCACATTTCTCAATTATAAGGGAAAGCTGGAAACAGTAATAACAAATACTTAGACAAAATAAACCCAACTGTGATTCTAAAAAATACATGACTAAACAGGGAGAAATTCTGTTTAAAAAAAAATGCATCTACCCTTGATTGCCAAAGCTAGAAACATCAAACTGAGGTCCAAGATGCTTGTGGTGACAAAACCATCTGCAACCAATTTCAGATCTGTGAGGAGCCAGATATCAATCAAAGACACAAATGTAGGCTAGAAAACCAAAGAATATGAATCAGGATTAGAGTGAGGAGAGGTGAAAAAGGAGCACCTTTTAATTGAGTAGCACTTTATAGAGTTACACAGAAGACATATTATCTTCTGTAGTTAAAAACTGGCTTAGGAATATGTAGTCACAAGAATGTTTTGGGAAAGAACATGTGAGAGGTCAGGAATGTTTTTCAGTAAAACAGAATTGAGGGACTCTGACTTCAGTACCCACCCAAGAAAAAAAAAGTAAAATATAGCTGAAAACCTAAGTCAAATTCTTTCTGATGCTTGTGCATAGAGTAAGACTTTGGAAGTATGGAACTGAAGCTCAAATACATACTCCCCCTGGTTAACAAAGAACTTCGAAAATAAAATAGATATTACAGACTTTAAGTCTGCCACGTTTGGTTTAGCATTAAAAAAGTGAAGTCATGGGTGCCAGAGCAATAGCACAACCGGTAGGGCATTTTCCTTGCACAACCTGGGCAGACCCGGGTTTAAACCCCAGCTCATTATGGTCCCCCAGCCTGCCAGAGGTAACTTCTGAGGGCAGAGTAAGGAGTAACCCCTGAGTGCCAACCATGTATGACCCAACCCCTCTCCCCCAAAGTAAAGTCATTTTTAAAGGAGAAATTTTGTTGTTGTTGTTGTTGTTGTTGTTGTTGCTGTTGTTTGGTTTGGTCCTGGTTTGGGTTTTGGGCCTACACTCAGTGGCACTCAGGGGTTTCTCCTGGATCTGTGTTCAGAAATCACTTGTGGCAGGCCTGGAACCATATGGATGCCGGGGATCAAACCTAGGTTGGCCTGGGTTGTGCAAGGCAAAAGCCCTCCTTACCTGCTGTGCTATCTCTCCAGCCCCTAAAGAAAGATATTGATATCGATTTCTTCAATATCAGGAAAATTTTAATGTCCTAAATCTTGAATCTGATACAAGAAATTGGTTATGTTCTATGCAGAAATCTAAGTTTGATTCATGGTTCTACAAATGTTTAAAAAGCAAAGAACAGAAGAATGAAATTAGCAGTGAAGTCTGCCAGAAGTGAGTACTGAGTGCAGAGCCAGGAGTAAACCCTGAGCACTACTGGTGTAACTTTAAAAAAAAAAAAAACCACGAAGAGAAAAAAGAAAAAAAAAGAAATTAGCAGTGAACACAATAACATAACCTCTATTAAAAAGTATAGGAATCGGGCCAGAGCAGTGGTGCAAGTAGTAAGGTTTCTGCCTCGCCCACGCTAGCCTAGAACGGATGAGGTTCAATCCCCCAGCATCCCATAAGATTCCCCAAGTCAGGATCGATTTCTGAGCGCATAGCCAGGAGTAACCCCTGATTATCACCAGGTGTGGCCCTAAAACCAAAAGAAAAAAAAAGAAAAGAAAGAAGTAAAATGAGGCAGGCAGGGGTGGTGGTGGAAGAGAGTGGGAAGGAAACAAGGGACACTGGTGGCAGGAAATGTGCATTGGTGAAGGGTAGTGTACATTGTATGACTGACACTCAGTCATGAACAATTCTGTAACCATGGCGTTTAAATAAAGTAATTATAAAAGAGAAAGAGATTTTTGTATCCATATTGGCATTATTTAAAATAACCAAGAAACGAAAGTAACTTAAGTGTTCTACAAGAAATGAAAGTGGTAAATAAAATGTGACCAATTTACAGAGTGAAATGTTACTCAGAAGCATAAGGTTCTCTTAAATTCACCTCTGGATAAAGACCATGAAAAACTTGAAAAACTGAGTGGTTACTCATGAGACTGTTTCGAACACAGAAATGCAGCTATGTTACTTGCATAGCCAATGCTCTGGGTCACGAGTGACAATGAGACAATGAGGTCTTAAGAGTGCATTGAAATCAGGGGAGTGGGGAAAAAAAAAAGAGTGCATTGAAATCAACTGTAGAAAATATGGGTTTAAATATGTAAAAATTTCTACCACTTGCTAAATTTTCTCTGTTCACAGAGAAATTTCCTTTCTAAATTGTTCAAGCAGGGGGCCCGGGAGATAGCATGGAGGTAAGGCATTTGCCTTTCATGCAAAAGGTCATCGGTTTGCATCCCGGTGCCCCATATGGTCCCCCGTGCCTGCCAGGAGCGATTTCTGAGCAAGGAGCCAGGAGTAACCCCTGAGCACTGCCGGGTGTGACCCCCCCAAAAATAAATAAATAAATAAATTGTTCAAGCAGGAATAAACTACATAGGAAATCAGATTTTTGCTTTATCTCTGGGTTTACCCTAATACATTTCCTTACTGTGAGGAATATAAACCATTTGAGAGAGTTAACTGTAAGGATAACACAAATAACCTAGATAATCTACTTCCCATGAATATTTTCAGTTTACCTAGAAATGCCTTATAAATGTACCAAGGTAAATCCTACAGTGGGGTTCTCAGGGAAAACCTGAAATTTTCCCTTTTCCAACTGAATAATTATATATAGCTGAGCTCTTTTAAATATATGCTTTAACCAAAACAACATCTCACAACAGATTGAATGCAGGAGCAGGCATGTGAATCCAGCTGTCTTCTATTAGGCAAAAATAAATAAGTTAGATGGAGATCTGTAAAAATATAAAACGTCATTCTCCTCACTCATTTTTTTTGCAAAATAATACACTTACTTATGAATGTATAATATATAATTACATAGTGTATCATTTACATTGATAAATAATAATATATCCATCACAGGTTTCTAAAAAGTGGTTAATAAATATGTCTCGATTTCTCTAATTGCCAGTGCAATGAATATCAATCTGGCTCACATCTCTTTGGACATCCTCAACAATTAAAAATGCAAAGGGGAGGTTGGAGCGGTGGCACAGTGGTAGGGCTTTTGGCTTGTATGTGGCTGACCTAGGACATGTTGTGGTTTGATCCCCTGACAACCCATATGGTCCCCCAAACCTTTCTGTAAGGAATAGAAATCATTTGAAAGGGGCCGGAGAGATAGCACAGCGGCATTTGCCTTGCAAGCAGCCGATCCAGGACCAAAGGAGGTTGGTTCAAATCCCCGCATCCCATATGGTCCCTTGTGCCTGCCAAGAGCTATTTCTGAGCAGATAGCCAGGAGTAGCCCCTGAGCACCGAAAACCAAAAACAAACAAACAAACAACAAAAAACATTTGAAAGAGTTAACTGTAAGGATAGCAAAAATAACCTAGATAATAACCTAGATGTGATTTCTGAGTATATAGCCAGGAGTAACACCTGAGCGTCACTGGGTGTGGCCAAGTAAATGCAAAGGGATTGTAAGAGACCCTGGTCTATGATATAAAAGATGTGTATTTCATAGAAAGTTTTATTTAAAAGGAATTGATAATGAAACATTTTATAGAAGTAGGAAGTCAATAGTTGTCAAGTAACATAAATAGCACAATATAAACATATATATGCTATTTATTTAATATGCTTTATATAAATATATAGGTTCTTTATATAAAAATATAAAATATATATGCTCTTTATATGAAAATATATGCTCTCTCATATATATATATATATATATATCGAGAGAGCAGGAGAGAGAAAGAGATAGAGTTGTGAGAGAGAGAGAATCTATGCCTCCTTTTAGGAAAGTCTTCCCTACCACTTTATCCAAAGACTTCCTTACTTAGTCTCTTCTGTCTCTTCTCCCTCTCCCTCTCTCTTATCCACTTTCTCTTTCTGTATTCCCACACATTTGTGAGTGTTTATGAGTGAGTCACATAAACTTAGTAAAATTTACTATTTTGTTATCTTAATTGGTTTTCTAGGTGTTTGTACTCTGTCATTCCCACTCTTTTCTTGCTTATAGGACTTTCTCCTAAACATCAATCCCATTTATATAGGAACCTGGGATATCCTGTTCAGTTTTTTCTTACAAGACCTATATGAATGTCTGTACATCTTAATCAATATCCAGATAGAATTCTCTTTAGCAAAGGATCTGATCTCTTTCAATAAGTATCTTTCAGATAGTTTTATTTGAGTCATTACATCCTATTTGGATTTGAGTCTGCATAAATCTAAAACATGCAGGTTCTGTGAAGTTGTTACATAGTTAAAGCACTTGGTACAAGCCCCATATCAGCTCCCAGCCAACAGTGGGACTTAGCTTAAGACACCAAATTCTGCATCATCCTGTTTCTACTTAACAACTATAGTAAATCATTATTATCCCAGGCAGTCACACTAAAAGGATATTTTACAGATAGATGAGATTAGTGATAGCAAAGCTCTTTGTCTGAAAGGTGCTATTTAAATCTTAAGTACTATTATTAGGACTCTGCAATTTCTCAGCTAATGGACTTATATGCAGCAGATGGACCTTAGAAGATGCTTGATATTATTGATATCTCCCATGGATTTTTTCTTCACTAATACCACTTATTTATTAAAATTCTAGTTATAGTAAATTCTTTCCAGCCATGAAAATACACTTTTTTTCCTTGGGGGCGGGGGACAGGGGGCCCACACAGTATTTCTCAGAGGTTATTCCTAGCTCTGCACTCAAATCACTCCTGGCAGAACTTGGGGCATCATAGAGGGTGCTGGGGATCAAACCCAGGTGGCCCATGTGCAAGGCAAGCACTCTACCCATTAGTCTATCTCTCCACCCCACAAATGTATTTTCTTACAGTCTTTTACTCCCTTCTTGGTTTTACCCTGCTTCAAGTCTTAAAGATGCTCTTGTTTACTGCATATTTGAAGTTAAATTAAGTGCAGTTATGAATGGAGCATGTTAGGGAGAAGAAACAACAGGCCCTCTAAAAAGGACTCATGAAGTAAATCATGCCAAGGATTCCTTTCACTCTAGGAGAAGACACCAGACCCTGGAGGATTTCTTCCTCCAATTGACTGACTTTCAGAAGTTTATACTACTTTCCATCCCACCCAACACTATAGCCTAATGTTTATTTTTTGGATATGTCCTCCACCTTCTCAAGAGGTTATCACCTAAATAAGCCTGTTTTTTTCTCACTCCCCCACTTCCACAATTCTAGCTATGATACATATAAGAAGAAATAAAAAGTTATATTTAGGCCTAATTTGTAAATTAAGTTTAATTTCACCAGTTCAATATCACCAGTTTAAAATCCAACAGTTTGAAAGGAGCTAGGATGTAAATTAGTGGTAGATCACATATTTCATGTGTGAGGCCCTGAGTTCAATCTCAGTCACCACCAAAGTAATTTTTAATTCAAAAACTAAATGAAAAGTATTGCTTCATTGCATTTGTAGAAATACTGAGTCTTGCCTATAGGAAAACCTATAATAAATATAATATAATATAACCTACAATATAATATAACCTATAATATAAAATATAGTAACTGATGTGCTAGGATTTGATATAGGAGCTGAATAAATTGGGAATCTTTTGGGGCCAGAGCAATAGCACAGTGGTAGGGCATTTGCCTTGCATGAGGCAGACCCAGTACGGATCTCTGTTCAATTCCCGGCGTCCCATATGGTCACCCCAAGCCAGGAGCGATTTCTGAGCGCATAGCCAGGAGTAACCCCTGAGCGTCACCGGGTGTGGCCCAAAATCCAAAAAGAAAAATTATCTTCATCATCATCATAATCATCATCATCATCATCATCTTTGGGGGTATTTTCTTTGGGGGGCTGAAGTTTTTTGGTGTTTTGTTTTGATTTGGCTTTTGGTTTTTGGTCTTTGGGCCACACCCAGTGATGCTCAGGGATTACTCCTGGATCTGTGCTCAGAAATCACTCCTGGCAGGTTCGGGGACCATATAGGATGCCAGGAATTGAACCCAGGTCCTACCTCTGTGCTATCATTATGCCTCCTAAAAAATCTTTTTTAAGGCTTGCTCTTCAGGCCCATGTTCTTCCTTGACTGTGAATTTCTCTTGTCTACAGGTTTCTTTGCTTGCTTATTTTCACTCTGAAGAATCCTGTGCTTTCTCTTGCTCACATACCTCTCTTTCTCTCCCCTCACATCTTTCTAAATAAATTTCAATAAAAACTATCTTTCTTCATACACACATACACCTACACTCTTTTAGTATTTAATGTTTGTGAGTTAAAAACTGGAATAAACCATTCAAAAGCTCAACTATCCTTAAAAAAAGAAGGTTTGAGAGGTTTGGTATGAAAACATTAAACTAAACCAGTAATGTAGCATTAACTATAATATCTGTTTATCATCATTCCATAAAGAAAGAGTACTGGTGAGCAAGAAGACTTACAACTAGGGCAAAGGCCAGCAGGAGACAAGAGGTGAGGTATAGAGCATTAAGAGGGATTTTGTACCTGTGAGTGCAGAAATAGAAAAGGTTTCCAAACACAGCCTGATTAATAGACCTAATAAAATTAGTCTCATGCCTAATAGTCTCCATCATTAACTTACTTTTTGCTTAAAATCACTTCTAACAAAGCCATTTTATATCATCTGTGGTTTATAGTCATCTTTTTAATGGTAATTATTGCAACAATTAATTCACTCTTATGATTCAACTTTAAGCTAAGAAATATATCTAAAAATTTAAGGAGATGCTTAGTAAGACAGTTTATGGTTTAGCCCAGTCACCTAAAGTATGCTGTTGCTGCTGAAGTAAGCATCCAATGAGCAGGTTGCTGCTGGGCAGAATATGAGAGAAAGGAACAGGTTGTGCCTGTTTATTACTGCTTCGTGTTGTTCCCAAATAAATGGATGCTAATTGAGAGGGAGTGTGGCTCCATAGTTTATGACACCCTGAATATATGCTAGGAAGTCTCAGGAGGGCTGCTTTAAATTAAAGCTAATGTTAAATTCTGCTTAATTAGCATTGCTATAGCGGATTTCATTTTTCCCTGTTAGAAGAATGTGCTATATTACAGCTTTTCTGTGGCAAAATACTCAACTCTATGATAGAGGTGAATAAGTGATTTGAGAACTGAATGACTCATTGGCAAGAAAGAATCACACGGATGGCATTTTACTAATTAAAATGAGTGGAGCCCTATCCAGATGGGAGGTATAGAGAGTGGAACAATAGAAAGCTATCCTCAGAATGACATCTTTATTATGAAAATTTATAAATCAGATAAGCAATTTCCAAAGAAAAATGAGTCAGTCAGTAATTTGCTATCAGTCTGTGATTAGGGGCCAGATAGGTAATGCAGTGGGTAGGGCATAGGCAGGTGTGGCTCAAAAGAAAAACAACAAAATATCTAAGTTTATAGTTATTACTAAAGTTAAATATTCTGCCTATTGTCTTAGGAAAAGTAAATTTGAGGATGACACTGAATTCAACAGCTTATCTCTGGTAATGAGGATCATTGTCATTCCAGAATAAAGAAATGGTTATTTCATTCTCTAAAGCAAGTAGGTCAAAGTATTCGTATCTCCTACTCCAATAAATCAGCATAAAATGGGTTCTGAACTAAGAGAACAGGTGTGTTTGTGCCTGCAGAAAGCAGCGAGGGATATGAAAATGACTTAGCAGCTGGTGAAAAAGAAGATTGAAGTTTTGCCAGACAAAGGGTGCTTTTTTCTAATTATGCGAAAGTCTTAATTTTATTGATCATGTTGCTCTCTTCTTTTTCCATTTAAATAGTATAAAATCCACATAATCACTCTTTTGGGAAAGTCAGACATTGCCAGTGAAGCTTATTAACAGAAAGAGGGTCAAGAAAGATTCTTTAGTACATAACCTTGCTATTTCCTCAAGGTTTGGGAGCTATAGTAAGCTTAATTAGAAAGAAATAAAAAGATGTATGTAATAAAATGAGATGTAATCATTAAAGCTGGGGGATAGGAAAACTATATAGAAAGAATAACACTAATAATAAGACTCTGGAAACCTGAAATGCTCTTTTTAAAAAATTTTTGCAATGCTATTTAATTGTCGGCATTCATTCCCTCACTCAGTTGAAAAGTTTATCCAGTATATTTTGTGCTAGGCATTGACCTACAGTTTTAGAATACCAGATGAAAGTGTGTTTTCTGTTCTCTGCAATGATTTATAATTGGGAGGTGAAAAAAGTGTGTCACCCTAATTCAGCTAAGGTGGTGGTTAAGGCATCTGCTCTCAGAGATTTTTATTCAAAATGAAAAGGTTAATCTGAGCTTTCATTTCAGGTACAAATTTCATTTTTTAACAGTTGAATCTTAGCAAAATTCTTATAAATCTTTGTAATGGAATCATAAAAGGGTTTGGATTGAGGGCAGAAACCTTACTCACTAATATTTTAGCAGGGCACCTGGAAAGCCCACAAGTTCCCTTAACATGTACCACAGTCCTAGGAGGGGGTCCTTCATGATCCTGTAACTATATTTGTTCATCTTTTTCAAGCCCAAAGAAAGTAAAAGACTAAAAATAACAACTCAAAAACTCCTCTCTTGCCCAAATTCACATGAAAAAAATAAAAACTGCTTGGAAATTCAAGGAAAAACCATGTGCCAAGAGACCGAAGAGTTGAAGCTACCTTCTGACTCTACAGCTTGTGGTTGTGAACCAACATTACACGTCTCTCCACACTGTCAGAAACTGTATCAGCAGTCCTCAGAGCTGGAAACAGCAGTCACAGTA
Source organism: Crocidura indochinensis (assembly GCA_004027635.1). Classification (NCBI taxonomy): domain Eukaryota; kingdom Metazoa; phylum Chordata; class Mammalia; order Eulipotyphla; family Soricidae; genus Crocidura; species Crocidura indochinensis. The sequence continues at coordinate 12,983 of PVKC010012646.1, forward strand.
TGAGGTTCCATGTCTTTCTGTTTGACTTATAAAGTGTCAATCATTGTGTGGTCTCAGATACATTGACTTGCTCACTGTTTGGTAACATTGCAATGACAATGTGTTTTAAATATATGCTGGAAGGACAATTTAAACACTTGACAGCAGTGAGAGTTAAGACAGACCATATTTTTCTTTCTGAATCTAGTATGCAAGAGAATCTGCACATACTGCCAGTATTTTATTGTCATTTACATAGCCTTCAAATGCAAAAGTGTTGATTTAGCAGACATATTACTACTTGGCTCTTACCTTGAGAACTTAATAGAGGGAAGAAAGGTTCTTATGTGATGAGTATAGAAGAGTTGACTTCTAAGGCAACAACTTCCAGATGTTCTATTCATTTTGTTTGTTCTCTGTTTATGTCACCTCTTTTTTTTTCATTTTTATTGAAATCATTGTGAATTACAAGTCCTTCATAGTTGGATTTTAGGTATACAGTGAAAGTGAATTAGGGCCATTTCCACCACCACTGTTGACCATCCTCCCCCAAAGTTACCAACATGTGTTCTATACCACCACTCAGTCCATTTTAAGTTTAGAACATTAGAGTTTGGGTCTCTTGATTTCATTGTTGTTGACTTTGGCTTTGGTCTGTCTTTTTTTTTTTTATCTCTACCAATGCACCTGAGACCTTGGCCCTGGGCCTCATCTACTTTTTATTATCTCAATTTGTAGAAAGATGCAGAAATATAAGGTAAAACAAAGTAATTAGTGCCTCAAGATTCTAAGTAAAAGGCAGGAACCCTATCTAGAAGATACAAATAATTTTTTTTTGGTTTTTGGGCCACACATGGTAACGCTCAGGGGTTACTTCTGGCTATGCACTCAGAAATCTCTCCTGACTTTGGGGACCATATGGGATGCCAGGGATCAAGCTGAGGTCCATATTGGGTCAGCTGCATGCAAGGCAAACTCCCTACTATCGCGCTGGCCCCACAAAAATAATTTTTTTAATTTTTATTTTTAATTATGAGAACAAAGATGCAAAGAGAGAGGACAAGGTAAAGTTACAGTGGGAGGACAATCACCCATAAACAGAATTCACCTAAGTCCCCTTGCCGGTATGGAATTCAGGGGTTTCAAAGTAGGTGCAGCCGCAGAGCAAAGCGAGCAGCCGCACTTTTTGGGTACGGGGCCTGGAGAGGTTACAGTCCGTAGATTGGCTCAGCAGAGAGGAGAGACGAGGCAGAGCATGGCCGGTGGTGGTCTTTATGTTTCTGGGATCCCCAATTACACGACTCGATCAGTCCCACATGGGTCAGGTGAGACCATCTTACCGAGGGACAGGGGTCCCCGTCCGTAGATCGGCTCAGCAGAGAGGAGAGAAGAGCACAAAAATAATTTTTTAAAAGTTAGGGTGGCAGGTTATTTTTGGTTTTGATTTTGTTTTTTTGTATAGGTGCAACCAACATTAGGTAAATTAGAAAGATATACCCTTGGCCTAAAAAGCAGGGTGTCCCTACCCATGAAGCATCCTGTCATAAGACCAACTACAGACTCCGGACACACTAATAGTCCAATCCCAAGGTCTTCATGGTCCCTAGAAAAGTTCTCCTAAATCGAAGTTGTTGCAGCACGGCTTCTTTAATTGAGATCTTGGTTTTTGCACGGATCCTATGTCGAAGCCAGGGTATCATGAAGTGTCTTCTGATTCTATCTCACCATTAGGTATGTCATCTCTTTTATTAAAATCTTAGTCCTTTCTCCAGAGCTGGAATTTGCACCCTCAAAAAGGTCCATAAAACATATTGAAAACTTTCCTATCCTATTATTAAAGAAAAGAATCCAAGAAGAATGTAAAGAATATATATGTAACTTACTTCCAAGTAACGTTTTTTAAGATATTGAATCAAATTACATTTTTCTATTCATCCCCTTTCCAAATATGAGTCATATCCTTTGGATTCCCTTGCTCCAGGAGTTCGATTGTTTTCTTTCTGATTTTATTTTCCAATACTTACTCCTTCTGGAATATACACCTAATTAGGATGATGGAAAAGAGGCTAACTGGACAGTGGGGGAGCATTTCACCCTTATCTGGGAAAAAAACCAAGGCTTATAAATCACTCCTTGAGCAGAGCTTCATCAGAGATCATCACAACCCCCTGGCACAGAGGTGGTCAGGTCTGTAGGTCCAAGGGCAATACATGCTTAAGAGAGAAAATATCAATGGTGACTCTAACTACACTATTTGTTCTTCCCACATATCCTGAGCCATTTAACGCTTTAAAATGCAGTGAAATGTTCTAATAATAGCAAGTATTGGATGTCCTACCATCTTGGTCAGCTTAAAGGAAATAAAAGTAATGAACATCTCTTTTCACACAAGTTTATGATTTCAAAGTTAACAGTTTTAAAAAAAAAGAAAAATGCATTAGTCATGTTTCTTAGATTCATTCTACTGAGGTGTTTTTCTGCCAGGGAATGCATGGCTATTATTTGTTCCTGGGTAACAGGAAAAGTCTATTATTTGGGTTATAATTCTATTTCAGAATATTTAATTGAGTATCATCTTATGGTAGCCAGGAACTGTAAAGGATGTAATATTTTATCTTATTGATTAGATAAATAGTTGACTAATGACTGAGATACTTGTGGGAAAATGACAATTTTTGCCTTTGATTACTCATGCTGTGGCATTAGTATCCCTCTAGTTTCATTTAGTCAGTCCAAGATAGACCCAATTAAATGATTGTAAATGCAGTAAGTTGCATATCAGGAAAGAAACCTTGAACTTAGAAAATCTGCATTTTTATAACAGATAATCCTTATCTTTTGCTCTGGAAGAAAAACACTGTCCCCATCTTTAAAGGCAGTTTACTATGTACAAACCTCCTTGAAAAGAGAATCCTGTGGACATTCTATGCAAGATGTACGTGCATGTCAGAGATAATGGAAAATTTCTCCCAGAGCTTATTAATCTGCCACAGTTTTTATAAAGGCTAAGAAAACATGATCCTAACCCTTAAGGAACCCCCCCCAAAAAAGGATCAATTAGCTGGTGTGGAACTGAATGTAAGCAGTGAACTCCTTTATTCAGTCTTCTCTTACTGTGATTATAAACTAGGAATGATATCTACCCACTCACTGCTTATTTTGAATAATAAAGGAAAAAGAAGAGTCTGACAAATGCTTAGAGTTTCATGATGGACATTTTAAAATAGAAAAGCACCACATAAAACACACTGAGTTTAATCATACTTTATTCTGTAAAATGCCTTTGGAAAAAGAGTTAAAAACATACAGATATTTTATTTTAATAAGGTAGAAGGAATGTTATTTATTTTTATTGTATATGAATTAAAGTCATTAGTTTTATCAAACAAGAAAGCTGATCAGATATGTTTGAACATAGGTATGATTGAAATCACAACTCAAATATCTTAAGCTAAAGCAAATTAATAACTTTAAGGTATGAAATTGCTTTATGTCTAATTCTCAGATCACTTTATATCTGAAAAAGAGGGCTGAAAATGAGCTATAAGTCTGCCCCTCAACCTCATTGTCTCTCACACTTTCAACTTCCTGCACCTTGACTATCTTATGGCTTGGGAATCCTGCTTTCCTCTCTGTTTTCTCAGTCTTCACTGCTTCTGTGCTACTTTGAGTAGTTTGACCAGAAATCATAATGAAACTTTACAACAAGAATCATTCGACCACACAGAATGTCTTTCAAGTTTACATAATTTTAATACATATCTTCTAGAATGCTAGCATTAAATACTCGAATAATTGTGGTTAAAATAAAAGTCCTAAATTTCAGATAATATTTACCATATGAGTTCTACAGTTCCCTACCAAAAATGCCTAAGTTAATAACTCAAATCTAATTATTCAAAACATTAGAGAATAAAAACAGAAATAAGCCTCCTTTTTGCTTATTTGTGTTTGCTTTTGGGTCACACTTTATGGTACATAGGGCTAACTCCTGACTTGGTGCTTAGGGAACCATATGAGCTACTAGACTATTCTAACTATTTCTTCCATTGCCTGCAAAACAGGTATCCTATTTCCCGTACTATATCTTTGGGCAAAAAAGTCACAATTTTTATAAACATTAAAAATGATTCTGACAGTCAGTAAAGCTTGATAACCACAACTCTAAAATAGTCACCCATAGAACTTCAATAATTGTGTTGATCTTATAAAATATTGAATTTAGGGGCTGGCATGATAGACACAGCAGTAGGGCATTTGCCTTTTATGTGGCTGGATGGACCTGGATTTGATCCCCGGTGTCCAGCCAAGCCAGGGAGCTCCAAGCTTGGTTCTCCAAGCCATGAGCAATTTTTTTTTTGCGGGGGTCACACCCAGTGATGCTCAGAGGTTACTCCTGGTTCTGCACTCAGAAATCACTCCGACAGGCTCGGGGACCATCAGCTGTGTGCAAGGCAAACGCCCTACCACTATGCTTTCTCTCTGGGCCCAGGAACGGTTTCTGAGTGCATAGCCTGAGCATCACTGGGTGTGGCTCCCAAACCAAATATACTCGAGTATAAGCTGACCCAAGTAAAAGCCAAACCCCCCTAATTTTATCCCCCAAACTGGGGAAACTTAGTGACTCGAATATAAATTGAGGTGGAAAATGCAGCAGTCACTGGTAAATTTCAAAAATAAAAATATGGGGCCGGGAAGGTGGCCCTACAGGGAAGGTGTCTGCCTTGCAAGCGGTAGCATAGGACGAACCGCGGTTCGATTCCCCGGCATCCCATATGGTCCCCCCAAGTCAGGAGCGATTTCTGAGCACACAGCCAGGAGTAACCACTGAGCATCAAATGGGTGTGGTCCCCCCCAAAATTAAAAAAATTAAAAAAATAAAAATATATACTCAAAACAATTACAATAACTGAAGAATCAGTAAATAAATAAATACATGATTAGATTTATAATACATGGTTGTTGTTTGATATATATATATGTATATATAGTATCTGATTAGCATACCACATTAACCCATAGTATTCAATGGCAACTTTAATAAAGTGAATAAACCATTTAAGACAGTAAAACATTATAAATAAATGGTCAAAAATTCTGAATCCTTATACTCCAAAACCCCTGATTATAAGAATTATAAGAATTTGAGATTTGTAAAAACATTTATTTACATGACTTTACTGCCTTAAATGGGTTTTTCACTTAATTAAATGTGCCATTGAATATTGTGGGTTAAATAGTTCAGTGGCATACAGTTCAGTTCAGCCACCTATCTCTTCAGCTCAGCCTGAAGAGCTGAATCACCACCCCCTCCAGCAGACAGCAAAAGACAACTGGAGACTACTTGCATTTGATTCGCACCGAATAACCCGAGTATAAGCCAAGTTTGCAGGTAAAACTTGGCTTATACTCGAATATATAGATATATAAAAAACTTAAAAGGCAAAACATGGGTCATTTACTGAAAAGGAAAATAAAAAACAAAAGACATTTTTATAACATAATTTATATGAGCTAGAGTGGTAATAAAGTAGGTGGGGCACTTGCCCTGCATGTGACAGATCCAGATTCAATCTTTGGCACTCAGTATAGTCCCTGAGCTCCATCAGGAGCACAGAGCAGGTGTGCTCTTCAGGGTTATGGCCCCAAAACCAAAGAAAACAAATAAAAAATGTATAAAAAATAAAATTATTTTATTTCTAGTCATAATTTCATGCTTAAAATGATTAAATACGTTTCTATTTAATAGATTGAATTTATAAAGTATATTTAGTTTACATATTAAGTATATTTTACAATTTCTATGTAATTATTGTTTGTGGCCTGGTAAGCTTTACTAAAAGACAGAGTCTAAAATGATTCAATACTTGGTTAGAGCCTTGATACCTGATGGTCCCTTGAGGGAAATACAAATATTGGCACTTGGGAATGGAAGAAAATTTCTTAAACTTCTTCCAGAAATTTCAATTTCACTAGTTCAACTCTACACTGAACACTTAACTGTTAAGGGAATTCCAATTTCTCTTTTAAATCAATATTGTGAAAGGAAAACAAACAAAAACAAAAAAATGTTGCTAAATGCTGTTCAAAAAGACTGGAGAAACTTTCAGCCAGCATTTAAACAGAATAAAAACATACCTGAATCCCCAATGAACATGGAACAAAAAGCTCTCAAATGAATTGGAGACAGAGGGAAATCCACCACAGCTTATTGAAGCTGTAATAAGGAGATTTCTCAGATGCAAGACAGAACAGGTGATTACTTGGTAACCTTACAAAATCTTGCCAGTGGGTATCATATTGGTTCACTCTTCTTAAGAAGTTCCTGCTACTAAGGGAAATTTCATCAGTTAGCTCCACCAAACCCTCGGGTAAGACCTGAACTAATAACTGAGAAACATTTGCTAAATCCTAACAAACAACCTGCCTCCTCTTTCAATCATTTGATGGCTAATAAGTAAGCAGCACTTCTCCAGTCAGAAAGCACCCTGTGGACCTCCCAAAATATAGTTAGTAGCAAAGCAGTCTCCATTGCCTGTTGTTCTCCTATCAACCCAAATAGGGCATGTTCTGTGATGGAAATTGTAATTCTCTCTTAAGCATGTCCCTCCTCCCATACACAGAATTTCCCCAGTGATATATAGGCCTGTGTGACCACAGCAGGACAGCCTGGGGACTTCCAGGCACATTTGAACTCTTGGTTGCCATTCAGATTCTTTAAATTTGGATGTGAAGTACCTTTAGGCACTCAAAGTCTTTACCACCTGCTTTGACCCATAGGTACATAGGTGTTGTAATACCAAAAATCATTCCCTGGTCCTTATTCAAGCTTGGTACATATAATAACTACATACTCCTGATCAGATCATCATCAAGTTTTACTCAAGTTTGGTGCATACTTGTATCTAGACACTTGAAATCTTGAACCTGTATCATTAGACTTATGAGTTCAATCCCTGACTTCCATATTTACCCAAATTTGGTGAAAAGGATTCCTGTTCGTGTACTAATTTGAACTTTTGTTACAATTGAGGCACACTCAAACTTGGTACCACCAGTCTTACAGAGCAGTTGCTATTTTGTATCATAGAACACTGCATAGCTATACTTGACGTTAGCATCAAAAGTGCTGCTAGATGTCCACAAAAATTTTCTAGTAGCCACAAAATCTGCTCAGTACCCTAACTTCTGTTGAGAATCTGAGACTATGAATCCTTAGTTAATATCCAGATCCACTTCACCTTAGTGTTGCCTGAGTATAACCGTTTGGTATCCAAGCACTGAACACATTTCACTTTGCCAAACTTTACCCAGGCCCCCTGAACACACTGGATGTTCACCTATAATGTTTTTAAAAAATATAGAGGCCAGAGAGATAGCATGGAGGTAAGGCATTTGCCTTTCATGAAGAAAGAAGGTGATTTGAATCCCGGCATCCCATATGGTCCCCAGAACCTGCCAGGAGCGATTTCTGAGCATTTAGCCAGGAGTAACCCCTGAGCGCTGCTGGGTGTGACCCAAAAAACAAAAATTAATATATATATATATATATATATATATATATATATATATTGTCCCAGAGACAGACAATGGAGAGTGGATGGGAGGGAGACTAGGAGCACTGGGGGCAGAAAATGGTCAAACCAAAGTATGTAAAAGGGTAAAAAAGGAAGAGGGGGGGAGAGAAAAATAGAAAAATGAAGAAAAATGTATGCTCCAGAGAGGCTTAAGAAAGAGGGCATCAGGGAGACTGAAAGGGAAACTAGGAGACTGATAGCAGAAAATGCGCACTGGTAAAGGTTGTTGTATCTTGTATGACTAACTCAATCATTAACAAATTTATCTATGGAAAAAAACTATATTATGAACAACCTTATAACCACAGTGTTTGGGGCCCGGGAGATAGCATGGAGGTAAGGCGTTTGCCTTTCATGCAAAGGGTCATCAGTTCGAATCCTTGTGCCCCAATGGTCCCCCGTGCCTGCCAGGAGCAATTTCTGAGCATGGAGCCAGGAGTAACCCCTGAGCACTGCCGGGTGTGACCCAAAAACCACAAAAAAATAAAAATAAAAATAAAATAAACACAGTGTTTAAATTATATATATAAACATATACATATGTATATAATTATAATGTGATGCAGCAAATTCTCTCTATTGAAAGAACACAAAGCACTAAATCAAAAATATATATGAACAACTATGTTCACTGGAGTGCTATTTATAATAACTAATATCTGGAAATAGCCCAATTACCCAATAACAGATTAACAGATTTAACTTGTTATATGGAATGCAACACAATGGAATATAACTTTGTCATAAGAAAAGATTAAATCTTACCTTTCTACAACATGAATAGAATTGAAGGGGTCATACTAAACTAGCCGAAGGAGAAAGAAAAATACTAGATGATATCATTCATATATACATCTTGCATAGAGAAATATATAATAGCTAATGTCTAAGGAAAAAAGCTTTGGACTCTGACCATAGAAAGGATTGAAATTATTCAATGGTGTGGTGAAGGGATATTAGCATTGTGGTGGAGAGTGAGGTGCAGTAATATTGTACCCCTAAAGCATATATATATACATGTACGTTTTTGTAAACTATTAATTTCTCAATAAAAGTAAAATAAGAGAATTCACTTCTAACAAAAGGAAAATTGCTGACTAAGGTATAGTATTTATATTTAATAGGATCATTTATAATTGTTACAGATGATCATTATGAAACTATTAAGCAATATAAAATTTAAATTTTAAATAAATTTTAAATAAATAATATTTTATATGTTTTATAAAAATATAAATTTAAATTAAGCAAATTGGGGGCCCGGGAGATAGCATGGAGGTAAGGTGTTCGCCTTTCATGCAAAAGGTCATCGGTTCAAATCCCGGTGCCCCATATGGTCCCCCATGCCTGCCAGGAGCAATTCCTGAGCATGGAGCCAGGAGTAACCCCTGAGCACTGCTGAGTGTGACCCCCAAAAATTAATTAATTAATTAAAAAAATTAACCAAATTGTTGGTCTACAATTTACAATTTGGTTCTACCCAAAACAAAACCAGCCCTGGCTTTTTTCTATCTTTTTATTTACAACTTGATTTTACCCAAGATACCCAAATCAGAGATTTTCCTACTTAGCATGTATCAAGCAAACCTAGGCAAGACTAGCTCAGACTAGGCCTTCTGTCCTTACTCCCCTTCCCAAGGATAGTCTCTGTACTCAATACAAACTGCAATTTGGCAGGCAACTCTCTCTCTATCTGTCTCTCTCTGTCATCTCTGTCTCTCTCTCTCATTTTCTGCAGTGACCTTTGGTCTAGTCCAGCTTTCCGTTGGTGAAAATATGGCTTTGGAGCCATTACAACTGGGGCCCATAGAACACAAACTGTATATATGTTATGACTACTACCAAATAAATGTATTTATTTACAAAATAAAATAAAAACATTACAGTATAAATTTATTGTGTAGATAGTAAATTTAATTAATTTTTTCTGACAATCTAAGTTAAAAAAATCGTGATAGAGTTTAGAATTTTACATTATGGTTTCTAATAAACTTATCATGTAAGACAGCATTAGTTTACAAATATTATGAAACAAAACAAGTAACTAAATTTAAGGTATTACATATTTTCTTTTTGGTTTTTTTTGTTGTTGTTGTTGTGTTGTTGTTTTGGGGTCACACCTGGCAGCGCTCAGGGGTTACTCCTGACTCTATGCTCAGAAATCGATCCTGGCAGGTTCAGGGGACTATATGGGATGCCAGAATTTAAACCACTGACCTTCTCCATGAAAGGCAAACGCCTTACCTCCATGCTATCTCTCCGGCCCCTTTATTACATATTTTCTTTCTTGTCACTTTTAAAGTAATATCGAAGACTTAACTTATTTTTCAAACTAGAAACATAATGCTTTCTCACTTCTCCTTATTCATTTGCTCTCAAGTACTTGCATCTGTTTACTGTCTCTCAAAGAATAGGTCCCAAAAAAAGTACCTTTATTTCCCCCTCTCACGCAAACCACACTTTATATGGTTAAAGTTGGAATTCACAATAAATTTTCATCTGTAGTGCAAATTAACTGATTGACCTATAAAAATTGGTCATAGTTCAGTTTTTGTTATGATTGTTCTTGCTTCAAATTAGGAAAAAATATTTTCTGTCTACTTGCAAACTGAAAAATTTAGAGTCTGAGGATAAAACAATCTTCTTAAATCATGGCCATATTTTATAAGCAATAAAATATCATCAAGGGGGGTTAAAATATCATAAATAAAACCTTGTGTCAGGAATGCAATTATTCAGGGGGTGCACTACATAAGCACTCAGCAAGTACTTAAGAGGTCAAGAAACTGTCAAGACCCACTTGGGACTCTAGTTTTCAGATTTGTTCTTTTGTTGATGTCAAATCTAGAAGGGAATGCTCATTCTTGTTTGAGAAGAAATAAACTACGATGTTGGTATGTTTATAAAGTTTCTTGATTGCATTATTTTTTCTCTTTTTTTTATTTAAACATTTTGATTACATATATGATTGTGATTAGGTTTCGGTCATGTAAATAACACCCCCTTCACCAGTGCAACATTCCCACCACCAATGTCCTGAGTCTCCCTCCCTCCCACCCCCCC
>PVKC010012647.1:0-23599 GCA_004027635.1 Crocidura indochinensis
ACATGAACAAGGGCCCAGGACCCACTTTTCTTTCACAGGCCTCCCCAGTCATCCGCCTCTTTCCGAGCTGTGTCTCATTTTCTGGGGGAGATATTCTGGGCTGCACCCTGCCCTCCGTCCACTGTGAACAGCTTCTGCAGCACAGGGCTCTGTCACTGGCACCCTGTGACCTCTTGGGTACTTCGGGGTATATCCTGGATGCCCCTCACGCTGCAGCCCATGAAGCACTGTATTCTCTGGAACTACTGGCCCAAAGGGCTGAGTTTTCCTGGGAATGTCCCAAGACCTCCTTAGCACACTGGGAAAGTAGGTCTTGCCCTGTGGTTCCTGATCAAAGTTGTGCCATTTCCAGCTTGCCCCAGATGATGCCTGGCGGTGCCCACACTGTAAACAGCTGCAGCAGGGCAGCATCACCCTGAGCCTCTGGACGCTGCCTGACGTGCTCATCATCCACCTGAAGCGCTTCCGCCAGGTACGGGGCCCACTCCAGGGGCACAGCTCCGGCTGTGCTGTTGGTGGGTTGGTGTGGTTCTCAGGGTCTCTGGTAGTTGCTGTGACCTTCCCGTGTCTGTACTCCTATCCACCACTATCCCTGTGTGGTTCAGTGAGACTGTGTTCTCCTGAGAGACATTAGAGCTTCCTGCAACCCTTCGTCTCTGCCATATTTCATGTCTTACCCCAGAGACTTGACTTTGTTCTCTGAACTTGCTGGAGGTAGGGAAAGGTCTTCGGGGTTTGGCGTATGTACTTGGAAACCAGAAAGGAGAAGGGAAAGCAGGGATCTTTGTTTCCTTTTGGGTTGGGGTGTCTAGAATTCTGCTGTCGTGGGCTGCCCTGTTTTCTTGGGGTGCTGGTGTAGAGTTAGGGAGATGAGTCATAAACACAGAGGAAAATCTCCTCCTCATTGTGTGTGTGCTGGGCACTTCGAGAAAGGCTGATGAGGGAGGCTGTTACTGTTGCCTGTGGAAGGAACGTCTAGGATCTGAGTTAGAGGTTTGTGTGCGTGGGAGCGAGTGAACCTGCAGGCAAGCGGCACCTTGTGTCCTCCACTGAGCACCTGGCAGCAGTCCCACCCACTGGGGCAATGAAGGGTTTGGAGTGAAAGCTGGAGCCTGTCTTTCTTGGGCATTTGGCTGTTATGCTCCTAGTAGGGTCCATAGTGTACACAGCATGTGGGTGATTCTGGAAAAGGAGTGCTTGGTGCAGGGCTGCATGGTGGCATGTTTGTGAGCCTAGCTTGCAGAATCTGGAAAGACCCTGGAGTAGTGGCCTAGGGAGTCGTGTGCCGACTACAGCATATTCCTGAGTGAGGTGGGAAGCAGCCTTGCTCTGTGGGAGCCCCTGTAGGGGCTGATCTACCTACCAGGCTCTTGGCAGCAGCTTGGTTTCTGGGTGTGCATCATTTGGGCTGTTCAATGGAGCCTTGGCACATTTTCTCCCCCCCTTCCCCTTTTTTTTTTGTGTCTGGGCCACACCTGGTGATTACTACTGGCTTTGCACTCAGGAATCACGCCTGGCAGACTCGGGGGACCATATGGAATACCTGGGATCAAACCCAGGTCAGCTGCATGCAAGGCAAGTGTGTTTAGCTTTCAAGATGCCTCGCTGTTCACTGTTGCTGTGCCCATAGTTTTTTCCCTTTTGGCTCTATCTACCCTTTGGGGCTCCTATGGCCTCCGAGTTTGCCCCCATGGCTACTGTGCAGGGTTCAGAGTCTTACCTGACCTCTAACCTTCCTGGATCTAGCTTGATTTTCTCTTAGAATTGGATGGCTGTTAACCCTGACTGATTAAATTTACAAATTTCCATGGACACATAGACTAGTAACTGTCTACCCAGCTGATGGTGGGTTTCGGTGGATTACCCGTAAATTTAGTTTGGAAAATCCAGGTTGCCCAAGTTTGTCAGCTGAGTAAAGGCAAGAAGCAGTCAGCTGGAGCTTCTAATGTGCTGACTGAGACCTGGCCAGAAGGGACTCAAAAAGGTTGACCTTTTTGTGACAATTTTGAACTGTCCTCAGCTATGCTAACTCAGCAAAGTAGTGGACACTTAGAGGGACTCAGAGGAACCCTGGCAGTTCTTCCTCACTGAGTTCTCATGCGGGGACAGAAAGTCCATTCCTCCAAGCAGACAGAACTGTTCAGTCTGTCTTGGAAAATTCTGTTAAGTTGACACCAGCCACTGTAGCAGCTAGGATCCATCATCCATCCACCTTAAACAGACCTGCCACATGCTTATGTGAAAATACACTCGTTTTTCTTCTTGCAACAGGAAGGAGACAGGCGCATGAAACTTCAGAACATGGTCAAATTCCCCTTAATTGGTCTGGACATGACCCCACACGTGGTGAAGAGGAGCCAGAGCAGCTGGAGTCTGCCATCCCATTGGTCTCCATGGCGACGGCCCTATGGACTCGGGAGGGACCCTGAGGACTACATCTATGACCTGTATGCTGTGTGCAATCATCATGGCACCATGCAAGGGGGGCACTACACAGGTCTGCAGCGCGCGAGGCTGGTTGTCTGTGCTGGCCACCCCTCGGGACCTGCTAGCTGCTAGGCACATCCTGTCTTGGTCTACACAGTGGCCACAATGCTAGCTGCCATGGCAGGCCTTTTCCCTCCTTCCCTCCCCTCCCCATCTCTGCTCAAGAGCAAAGAAGGAAACTTTGTTTCTCTGTTCCTGCATTGGTTCCTCTTATACTTGAGGGGTCAGGGTAGGTTATATGGTACTTTCTGTCCTACTGTTGTTGCAATACTGCTCTTGATGGGGTTGACTGATGGAGGGATGGAGGATGAGGCCGTTCTCTTCCAACTTGGACCACGAGTCTGTTACCCTGTTTAGCAGGCGGTTCTGAGGTGAATGCGGTGGGAAGAAAGCTAACAGGCAGTCAGGCTTCTGAAGAAAACAGTTTTTATTCCGTGGAAGAGGCTGAAGCCAAAAGGCCCCAGAATCAGCCCCAGGAAAAAAGCCCCTCGCCTCCCACAGACCCTTGCTTTATCCCCTAGAATCTGGTACCACCCAATGGTGGGAGCAGAATCAGGTACCACCCTAGGGTGGGAGCAGAATGCCAGGTCACACCCTAGGGTAGGGCACAATCATCAATCAGGGTAGGGTCAGTAACATGATAATCCCATTGAAATGGTTTTTACATACACAACACTATTAACCTCACAGTTCAGAGTCTGCTCCTGTGTTTGAAGTATTTATGAACCACTTTTTAGGCTACCTTTAAAATGATTGTAAAGGGCTTTGTTTTTTTGGTCTGAAGGTTCAATTTGCCTTTTCATTTGTGAAAGTTGCTCATTATATGCCATTTGCAGTTCTGTCATTCATGGGTTTACTACTCAGAAACGGCCACTGGGAACATTTTCAAAATCATGCTGAAATGACCACAACACAAGTGCCACAAGTGCACCGTGTTCATCAGTTTTCAGTACACACAGCTCGGGCCCTGAGCACATCCCATGTCTCTGCTCTTTGTCTCTGTAGTGTCTACCACTTTCCACATAGTAGTTTTGTCCTAATTTAATCCCAACAGCTGCAGCTCTGTCTCTTATTTGTAATCCAGCTGCTCTAGCTACATGTGAATGCACGCATAGTGCTTATCATTTGTTCATGGACTTGTTTAAATCTGCAGAATGGACATCTTTTTAGATTCCCCATGTTGTATCCTATGTCAGGATATTCATCCTTTTCCAGGCCGAAGCATGGTTATGTTGGGGACATTTTCCTCCTGTTTTTCTGTACTTGTGGGGCAATATCAGCCTTTTCTGATCACACCAGAGTGCTAAGATCAGGAACTGTCACTCATTTTCCAAGGAAGTAAACCTGTTTAGGTGGGTTGGGGATATGGCAGTGCCAATAGCAGCAAAGCTAGGAAGTTATGTGGTGGGGCAGGGGTCAGAGGATGGGAGAGAGGTCAGAGGTTAGGCAGTGCTGGAGAAATGAGCTACTTTGGGGAGTAGCTGCCTACTGCCCACAGACCGGTCCTTCCTGGCCAAGAAGGACAAGGTCGGGAGGAGGCTTCAGAGTCAGATGGCTTGATGTGAGAGATGTGTGCATTTCTGCCTCCTGCCTTTCACACTTGCTTGTTGCTGCAACTCAAATATTTTATATTGATGTTGAATGTGTAAAACCATCTAATAATCTCTTGCTAAAACCCAGAGAGCCAGGCCCTGTTGTTGAACATGCTATGTTGTCTCTGAGTGTGTTGTGTTTTGTTCTGGGTCACATTAGGTCTTTTTAGGGCTTATTCCAGTTTCTGAGCTAGATGAGGGTTAGGGCTACCCTATTGCTTACCTGCTGTACTATCTCTGGCTCATTGTCTCTAATTTTTTTTGTTTGTTTGTTTTTGGATCACACCTGACAGTGCTCAGGGGTTACTCCTGGCTCTATGCTCAGAAATTGCTCCTGACAGGTTCAGGGGACCATATGGGATGCTGTGATTTGAAATACTGGCTTTCTGCATGCATGGCAAACACCTACCTCCATGCTATCTCTCCAGCCCCCTTGTCTCTGGTTTTTAACTCTACATGTAACATGGATGAGTATCTTTGCACCTATTTGCCTTTTTTTTGAACTTCTTTGACATTGAGTCAGAAATGGAACCATAGAATCGAGAATATGTAGTGGATGTTGGAGAGATAAGCTGGTCTCATACCTTCCTGCTTGGACTCGAGCGTAGGAGTTGTTGTCTGGTGTTGCCGATTTGATCCTTCTGTGTGAATGAACAGTACTTAGATGTCTTAGCAGAGTGACCTATGAAAGCTCAGGGACTTCTTCATCACTTCAGCCTTTTACAGCAGGACCTCAGGGTGCTCGTGATGCTTTGAATTTCCACCATTTTTATGGAGGTACCATGATTCACAGTATTGTTGGACATTCTTTCCTGTGTACACTCTTAAACAGCACCACACCCACGCCAGAGAGCCTGCTCCCCTCCACTAATGGCCCATGGATCTATCTGTTTCTATCCCCCCTCTAACCCTCCACACCCAACTCAGTCAACTTACGTTCTTTTTTTGTTAAGGTCAGTAACCATTTTTAATTTTATTTTTATTAAAATTTTAAAATTGGGGGCTGGAGAGATAGCATGGAGATAGGGCTTTTGCCTTGCATGTAGAAGGATGGTGGTTCGAATCCCGGCATCCCATATGGTCCCCTGAGCCTGCCAGGAGCGATTTCTGAGCATAGAGCCAGGAGTAGCCCCTGAGCGCTGCCAGTGTTATCCAGAAACAAAAACAAAACAAACAAAATTTTAAATTGAATTCCTGTGATTTACAGAACTACTTGTAGTGGAGTTTCAGGCATTTGATGTACAAATGCTGATGTTCTAGCATCAGTGTACCTGCTTCCAGTATTCCCAGGCTCCCTCCTTGATAGGCACATTTTTAGTTTGGTGGTTGTAGTCTGGGTGGTCTCCTACTCTCAGTGTTGTCTCTGAATTTGGGTGTAAGCATGTATTACTACTCTGAATCACCAATGAAGCTGAGCCCCCTGCCCTCTGCCCTGTTCCTTCCTTCCTGCTTCTTCTCATTTCCCTCCTTGATATCTTTTCTTCATATAATCTAGGGTCAAGAGTGATCCAGATACCTCCATTGCATTACCTTGTCCTGTTACTCTCATCTGCCTCACTTAAGTGAGGTCACCTTTTTTTTTTTTTTTTTTTTCTCTGACTTCACATGAGATCCTCCAGTTCCATCCAAGTCTCTTTCTGCTTTTCATCTCTTGGGGTTCCGCACTTAAAAGAGATGGTGACTTTTTGAGGGAGTAACACCTGGTGTCTCACAGGCCTTATGTGCCCTGCTGCTGATGTCATGGAGTGTCTATTCCAGCAGGCAGCCCTGATGGAGTCTCACCTCCCTTAGCAAGTATTTTTGGAAAGATGCTAAGAGTGTCCCTTCCTGGATTTCACTTATCATGTCCCAGGGTTTTGGTGGGTCTTTAGAGAGTGGGGCAGCATCTTGAATTGCTTCTTATGTTGTTCTTGCTGGTGGTTAAATGTACTTTTTCCTTCTTTGCCTTTACTGTGTTCCCTTTTTGACAGAGTAGTATTTGTTTTTGGGCAGTGGCAGGGGGAGCGGGTCATCCAGTATGTTCCAGGCCTCCACCCACCTGAAAGGAGCTGAACTCTGCCCTTCCAGGCTCTTTGACCTTGGGCAAGCTATTCTGTCTGACTGAGCTTCTGTAAAGTGGGAATGATAATAGAACCAATCTCGGGATTAAATGAAATGCTTGGCCACATACATGGTAAACTGCTGCTATTGTTAATACCATGGTTTCTAGTTTTATTATTCTTCTGTCTGTCACAAACCTTTTGGGACACACATCAGCCAGGGTTTCTGAACACAGCACTATGAAGTCCATTGAGCAGGATCACTCTGTCGTGGGGCCATCTTCTGCATATTGGGGGTTTCACAGCCTCTCTTGTCTGTGTCCCTGCATGACTGATGATAAGAAATATTTCCTTTCATGACCATCATGCTGACTTGGGTAGATGCATTTATTATGCTTTCTCAGATTTAACTAGCATCTCATCCACTAGTATAGAATTTCTTGGAACATTTTGCTCTTGTCTTATAGAGTTCAGATATCCTTTCTCTATGTTATTATGCAAATCTTAACATTCTTGAGTTAATGGCATGTGTGGGTGGCCTAGGGCAGCTGGCTGGTGGCCCGGCCCTGACTTGCTCTCTCCGGCAGCATTCTGCAAGAACTCTGTGGATGGCCTCTGGTACTGCTTCGATGACAGTGAGGTGCAGCAGCTCTCAGAGGATGAGGTGTGCACACAGACAGCCTACATCCTCTTCTACCAGAGACGCACAGCCATACCATCCTGGTCAGCTAACAGCTCAGTGGCAGGTAAGGCCCTCTCCTTGGTTCTGCGTGGTTCCAGGATTCACGGTTGTGAATACTGGTCTGGGAACATCTCTGGCAGAGCTCAGCACTGCCAGATAGTGAAATTAAATTTAGCCTCTCATTTGAACCAGTAGGATTGCGTTCCATGAAATTTGGGTGGTGGGGATGGCAGGGTATACGAGCTTCTGTGAACCTATCCAGTTTCTCTGGAGATGGGTTAGAGCCCAGCTCAAAGTAAGGGACTCATGGAGCTATTTGAATAGCTATTACCCAGCTATTTGCTTGTGGAATGAACAAGCCAGTGTGCTTAATAGGATAGGGTGTGCGGGATTTGGACATAGGATGAAGACATGTCCACACTCCACATGTGTGTCATCTGTGAGGTGAGTGGAGGAATCATCCCTCTTCAAGAGGCCCTGGTAGACACCAGATAAGACGGGGATCTCTCGGATGGAGAGATAGCACAGCGGTATCCACATTTGCCAACCTGGAGGGACCCAGTTCAATTCCTGGCATCCCATATGGTCCTCCAGCCTGCCAGGGGCGATTTCTGAGTGTAGAACCAGGAGTAACCCCTGAACACTGCTGGGTATGACCCAACAACCAATTAATCAATAAATAAATAAAGTTAAAGAAAAAGATGGGGGGGGGTCGGTGGCGCTGGAGGCTAGGTGCCTGCCTTTCCTGTGCTAGCCTAGGACGGACCGCAGTTTGATCCCCCGGGGTTCCCATATGGTCCCCCAAGCCAGGAGCGACTTCTGAGCGCATAGCCAGGAGTAACCCCTGAGCGCTGCTGGGTGTGGCCCAAAAACCAAAAAAAAAAAAAAAAAAAAGATGGGGACCCCTTGAAGTCTTCCATAAAGAGTACAGCAGCATAGGAATAGTTTTGTTTCATATGAGTTCTGCCATTAGTGAGGACTGAAACTCTTTAATGTTAAATGCCTCCTGGGACCTACCCTGTTGTGTGTGATAAATATAAGAGCCATGGTCCAGACAAGGGCCACCATGCTTCCTGAGGGCAAAGTTTTAGTGTAAGAGGCTATGGTAGGGGCTGGAATGATGGCACAGTAGGGGAGGCCCCCTTGGATTTCATATTTGTCATCCCATATGGTCCCTCCAGCCCCGTCAGGAGTAATTCCTGATTATAGAGCTAGGAGTAAACTTTGAGCACTACTGAGTGTGGACCCCAAAACAAAAGCAGAGACAGAGAATGTGGCAGAGGCCTGGAACAGGATAACAAGATACCATGTGATCAGATTAGGGGTTCTTTTTTTTTTTTTTTTTTTTTTTTTTGATCCTTGTGCCTCCCAAGTATTGTCCAGGAGACCTGGGACTCTGCTAGCAATTCAGTGGATTTGATTATGCTGAGCCTGTGCTATTGGGAATTTCCCTGTGTAACCCTGACAGTGCTTGGGAAACCCTGTGCATGCCCCTAACTTCTCCCCATAACTGCCGTGCTATCTCCCAGCCCAGATCAGGGAATCTCCACTCCCCTCAGAGTTTGTGAAGGGAATGTTTGAACGCATTTTACAGAGTGAGCCTTGCTAGGAGCCACACCCAGGCTGGGCCTGAGTAGTCTATCTGGATACTCCATGGCTTCCCTCCCTGCTTGCCAGAGTTTGAGACAGGCTCAGAAGGGCCTTATGCCTTCATGGGTGTGTGTGAGCTCAGGGCTTTTGTCCCTGTCACATATATGAATGAAGTATCACTTCTGAGCTGGAGGAGCTCCTGGTTTGATCCTGAGCACACATACACCCCTCCTATCCCGGAGTTCCTCTTGACATTAGCCTGTATGGCTTCTTGTCCCCCCAAAAGAAATTGCTTTTTCCTGGGATCACCTGAGACAGACAGCTTCATGCTGTCGGTTGGTGCCCAGCTTCTGTTGCTGATCACTGTCAAAGGGCTGCCCTAGAGCGTGCAGATCAGAATAGCACAGCACTGTGCACATTTGTCCATCAGTCTGTGAAAGTGACTGAACATGTTCACAACACCAAGAAGCTAAGAGAGTGCCGTCCCTTCCTCTTCCTCTGTGTCAGGCATATTGTTGGAAGTCATAGAGTGTATCATGGCATGTTGGTACAGGTAGTAGAGGGCCTGTAAACCCGGACTGAAAATCTGCCTGCTCTCTCGCTATGAGGTGGGGAAGGGACACCTCTATGCCCACACTTTGTCCCCAGCAGGTGCGCTTGGGAGCTGGGCTCCGCTTTGCCCATGTAATGTGGCTCTGGGCACAGGCACAGTGTGAGGTGAGGTATGAATAGATGCTGACCTGGGCCTCCTGCCTTCTCTGCAGGCTCTACAAGTTCTTCCCTATGTGAGCACTGGGTGAGCCGGCTCCCAGGGAGCAAGCAAGCCAGCGTGACCTCCGCGGCCTCATCCAGACGCACCTCTCTGGCCTCGCTGTCAGAGTCTGTGGAAATGACCGGGGAGAGGAGTGAAGATGATGGTGAGTGTCCACCAGGGCCTCTCTTCTTTGGGGATGAAGGTCTGACAAGACTGTACAGCAGTGGGCTCCGACCTCTCACCGGGGCCAAACAGAGCTCTGCTCCTTCCCCAGCAGGACCACTCTAGACTGGCCATGCTGCCGCTGGGAGTTCTGGGGGAATGCTGGGTTCTGGCGCAGGAACCTGTTCTTGGGGGTACCAATGGTAGATAAGAAAGGGCAGCTGGCAGGAGGGAGCCAAGAGTGCAGTTTCTGGACCAGGCTTTGACTTGTCTTCCTGTTGTGCTCCCATCACCGTATGGGGCGGGGCTGCTTCTGAGGAGGTTGTGGAAGAAGAAGCTTGTGGTTGGTGGCTGGCAGAACAGTTCCTGGCCCGTGAGACCCCCTGACTTTCCGCATAGCCCAGCCTCTCTTTATGAACTGGGTAGTTGCTGAACTCTGTTCTTTGAAGTAGTTACTTTGCCCAGCAGTGCTGGAGGGTGCCCATGGAAGAACCTGTTACCCCTCGAACTCCCGGCTGTACTGCCATGCCTATTCCTGGTTTTGCACACATTTTTGTGGGAGTCCCGAGTTGCACAGGAGAGGTGTGTCCCTGTTCTTTTTTTCCATGGCTCCATCCATACCTGAGTTGGCTCTCCCAGTGTCACATGGGATGTTGCGGGGGGTGGGGTGGTGGTGGTGGTGGTGGTGCCCTGGATGGGTGGACATAGTTCTGGCTCCTGTGACAATTGTGCAGTTGGGAGCAGGAATCTCACAACAAGCCCCCGTATCCTTATTCCCACAGAGTAGCTGTTTGGTCACATCTCCCTCCCTGGTCACTAGGACGTTATTGTTCCACATAACACAGTTCTCTCTGCTCTCTGCTCAGGTGGCTTCTCCACTCGTCCCTTCGTGAGAAGCGTCCAGCGCCAGAGCTTGTCATCCCGGTCCTCTGTTACCAGCCCCTTGGCCGTGAACGAGAACTGCATTCGGCCCTCATGGTCATTGTCAGCAAAGCTACAGTTACGCTCAAGCTCCCCATCCCGCTTCCCGGGAGACTCCCCAATCCACTCATCTGCCTCCACGCTGGAGAAGATTGGAGAGGCCGCGGATGACAAGGTCTCCATATCCTGCTTTGGGAGCCTGAGGAATCTTTCCAGCACCTTCCAGGAGGCAGGCGAGAGCCACAGCCGGCGTGAACACCGGGCAGTGGGCCGGGCACCCCTGGCGGTCATGGAAGGTGTGTTCAGGGATGAAACTGTCTCCCGACCACCGAACCCCAGGGCCCTTGATACACAGAGCCCAAAACCAGCACAAGGGGGCTGTTCGCCCCCCGATTCAGACCCATTTGATAACAACAACCAAATCGCCTACGTGGATCAGAGCGATTCTGTTGACAGCTCTCCTGTCAAGGACGTGAAACCCCCAGCCCCGCCCGGCCCTCCCGCCAAGAAACCTGACAGTACAGCCAAGAAGCCCCCCAGCTCCCGTAGCACTGCAGAACCTGAGAGGAGCCTACGGAGAGGGAGGCCAGTCCTGACCAGTCAGGACTCGTCCCTGTCCAGCACATCCCCATCCTCGCCAGTTCCTGTGAAGGCCTTGCTCAAGCCCACTCGCTCCCGCAGCAAGGCTGAGTCCTCTGCCCGGGCTACTGGGCGGCATTCCTCCGCCGGGCCAGCTCACCCTAGGAAGGAGACCTCACCCAGACCCCATGACCCTGTGTTGTCCCCCATGTCCCAGAAGCCCAGGTCTGCAGCTGCCCTGGCCCACTCGCCAGCCTCCACCCCTGCCAAGAAGGCCTCGAGCCCTGCCCCACGGGTTTCATGCCCACCTGGAAAGAGCAGGACTTTCGAGTGGAGCCTGAGCCGAGAGGGCTCCAGGCAGAGTCTCGCCTCCGAGCGGGGCAGCCTCAGCTCCAGCTCCAAGCCCACCTCACCTCGGGGGAGCCAAACCCGCGCTGGGGAGGGCCGTGGGGACACCAAGCATGTGCGCAGCAACTCCATGGCAAGTCTGCGCTCTCCTGGCACTGGCACACGCTCAGGCCTGAAGAGGGATAGCAAGTCGGAGGACAAGGGACTGTCCTTCTTCAAGTCGGCCCTGCGACAGAAGGAGACGCGCCGTTCCACTGACCTGGGCAAGACGGCCCTGTTGGCCAGGAGGGCTAGCGGGAGCTCTGGGCGGGCAGGCGCCAAGACCACAGGCGACGACAAGACTGAGAAAGGCCATGCACCTCTGGCTTCCCAGCAGCCGCATGCCATGGGAAAGGAGCCGTCTGCCTCCAAGGAGGCTGTGCCCACGAAACATTCCCTGCTGTCCACCCGTAGATCTAAGTCTACTCAGCTGGAGGCAGGGGTACCCTCGTCTCCCGGCGGGCGGCAGACTGTGGCAGAGAAGTCCACCACCAAGCTGTCTTCTAAGAGCATGCATGCCTCTTCGAGGCCTTCCCCGAAGCCTCGGTGATGCTCCGGCCGCTGAGGATTTGAGCTGTAGTGATGTTGCTTTATTTATTTAGAGTCCCTCTTCCCTCTCTCCCACCAAAACCCCTGCCTTTCTTCCAACCCATCCTTCCCGCTTTTGTATCTTTTGGGTCATGTGCTTGACTCTGTGTGTGTGCGTGTGAGAGCGTGAGACAAGTTTCATTGCAGTTTGTTACAAGCGCCGCCTTATTCTGTCACTGAACCAAATAACAGCCATAGGCAAAAGCATCGATACTAAGCTCACTGGATTATTGTAGGCAACACCCCCTGGACAGTTCCTTTATTTAGCAGCTGTAAATATATCTTTCTAGAGAACTCGGATGACTTTTGCCAGACGCCGGGGCTTGGAAACCTCTGAACCACTTACGTAATGGCTCACATGCGCCTCGGATGGTGGAATTACTTGACTACTGGGGTTCCACCTCCGCAGGGTCTGGCCCTTGTGGCACATCATAATGTGTCACAGGGACCTCTACAAACTGTGACACTTAACAGTGGAAAAACCGAGGGAAAACTGTTGCTTTCTGCACTTTGGCCCCTTCTGCCAGTCTTTGTAAAGGGCAGTATTTTCACACTAATGTTTCTCAGGTATATAATATATATCTACTCAGCTAGTCTAGGAGGGGGTGTGGGGCAGGGAACTAAGGTGGGGAGGTGCCCCCCCCTCGGGTCACTCCCCACCTGTAGAGGTTCTTGGAGGTCCAAGTCTTTCAAGACCTTTCTTCAAAGATGTGTGTCCCGTAAGTTGTCTGCCTTCTTGGGATATGCCCCACCGAGTAGCAAAGTTGGAAGCCCGAAGGCCAGTTACGGAGAGTTTGTTATTTTTCATTCTGAACAACGGGCTTTTGGGATTTTGATATGCTAACAATGTGGTTAATACCTTTGAAAGATTCCTGGGTGTGGGGGAGGATGTGGGTTCCCAGTGAAGGTCCTCATTTCTCTTCCAGTGCCAGTTCCCTCCCTGCCTCTTCTGATCACCTTGTAGTGTAGAGAGGAAAAGGCACGTGAGAGCCCCCAGACAGAATGTCAGTGGTGACATCAGGATGGTGCGTGGCAAGTGTGACATGTATGACACGCCTGCTCCTGCCTGCAGCCTCTCTGACTGCTTTTTGACAGTTTCTTTTCTTCTCTGTGCTTTAGCATTGACTCTTGCCCTAAACTCACAAGCAGGACTGGTGCATGTTCTTCTGGCACTGTCACTGTAAACTGCATTGCTTGTTTAAGAGAAAGAAATGGGGTGGGGTGGGGATTCCTCACAAAAACCTCACAGAAAAATCCCACAGCTTTCCAAGCTTTCTGCAAGTGTCCTGACAAATTTTAAGGATTTTTGTTTGTTTTCCTTTTTTTTTTTTTTTTAATATCAGGGTAGTCCTGATTGTCTTAGGATAGCATTTGTCACTTTGCCAAGAAATGCAGCATGCTAAGTTTGTATGTTTGTAAATAATTACTTTTTTTAGTCATAGACTCTTCAAGTTCTTCCTGAACTCTTGGTGCACAAACCCCTTTAATCTCTCCCTCTGCAATGTTGCTGAATGTGGAGTAACTGAGCACAAGCACTGCTCTGAATTCTGTACTGCTGCTCCCTATCCTCCTCCCCTCCCTTTTTCCTCTTCTCTTCCCTCATGCCTCCCCTCCCTCCCAACATTTCCAGTAGGTTACTTAATTTAATTTCGCTGCTTATTTGAGCATTAGCAGAGAACTTGCAAGCCTGGAGACCATTGATGTGAGGGCAGCTGGAATTTGAGCCCCCACAACGTTGTAGATACTCTTCAGCCTTGTGAAATTTCCTGCAGTGCTCCTTGGAATTCATGTAACCTGAGCCTCATTCCCCACCACTCAGCCCTGTGCTCACATCACCGGGTGTCTGTCCTTGTCCCCCTGTCCCAACCTCTGGTTTCCCAGAGCAGCCTTCCTGTCCTCTGCTGTGCTGGGCCACCCTGGGCTGGGCCCCATTGATACAACAGTTACAGACGGCCCCATCAGTGTTGAGCCACTGCTAGTTTTTTTCTGTATGACTATTATTTCTTTAAAAAAAAAAAAGAAAGAAATGATATGGGGACTATGGGATCATCAGTATCAGGAGTGGACATTCAATTTGGACATGTAATTTTAATTCTTTCTTTAATAGGTAAATCTCATTTGAAATATTTCTGAAGCCACCTTAGAATTATAGTTTGACTGCACAAAGGGTCTCAATAATGTATTGTGGGGATAGGGGAGCTTTAATCAGTTAAGCATCAGTAGAAACTAGTTTAATTTTTATAGTGGTAAATTAAAAAAACTATGAATACCACCCCCCCAGAATGGATTTTCCATCATGTCTGGTGTTTGTAAAAAATAAACTCTGACAGAGTCTTTTCAATTTCCTAGAAATAAGTTTTCAGTATCTGTAAGCTGCATATATGTATGGGATCTAGTTAACTCATGTCTCACATGTAAAGGGAAGGAGACCAGGAAGCATTGTGAGCATTGTTGAGGCATCTTGGAATGCTTCAGTGTTTGTATCTGGAAGAACAAGAAGTTTATCCCCAACTTGGCACTACTTTAAGCCACAGAAAAAGATATTTTGCCCCAAAGTGAAAGTATAAAGTCTCTTAGAAGAAAATTGTTCCTTGGTTTGAATCTGTTCCTTGGTTGGGTCAGAAACTTGTGTGTGCTTAGTGGGCTGTACTGTGATGTTTGGCACAGTAAAGGCATCTGTCTATTTCTGAGGGGAGACAAGGGAAGGCTCTGTTTCTGAGGGGAAGGGAGACCTGGGCCATCTCTCTCAGAGGAGGGCTCATCCTTATGTCCTAAGAGTAGGGGAGGCCTTAAATTTCTGTCTCTGAGGAGAGAGGAGAGACCGGGTGTCTTGTTTCTAGGATCAATTGGAGTCTCCCCAGCATCATCTAGTGAGCATCTATGTGTATTTCCCTCTTTCCGTGTTCTGTGAACATTTAGTTCACCACTGAGGCTGTGTCGGTCCTTAAGAGCCTAACAATTTGCCTTTTGTGAGGTGGAAGCTCAAGGCAGCTGTCATCTCACGTTCTCCCGAGACCATTTGCCCAGTCCTTTTGTGTTTTTTCACCCGGAAAATGCCATAAGTTGACACATGTGTGTGTGTGTGTGTGTGTGTGTGTGTGTGTGTGTGTGTGTGCGCGCACATGCGCACGCGCCCCCAATAGCAGTGGTTCTGGAGTGTCGGTGACAAGCTCAAATGCTGCCTTCCCCGTGAGATGGCCATGAGCCCTGCGTGTAAGCTCTTTTCTCATTCCTCCTGCATTCTGCCAGCCTCGCTTGAGGAGTTGCTCCGCTGACCAGGCCAGCCACACTCTAAGAATTGGTGCCTTGGTAGCGTTGCCAATGGACCCGAGGTGTCACATCCATCCCACGGGTGACACTTCTGACCGGAAGTATAGCACATGGATGCTGGTGGATCAGCTAAGATTCGTGGCTCTCCTGAGCAAGTCTGTTCTGGAAACTCCAAGTGCTCTTCCTCATCTCTGGACACATTTTTAGTCTTGTACCCACTTCACCAGACAGAGCTGTCTCTCCTGCCTAGGGGTTGAAAATGAAGTCCCTGTTCTTTAGGATGTCCTTTCTATAAGATGGAGGGACTGGAGGGGTTGTGGTCAAAGAAGATGATCTTTCCTCTAGACTTAAAATGTGAGAAAAAATATAGCTGAATATAAAGGAGACTGCAGTGGTGACCTTTCGGGGAGCAGAGAGGAGCTTGGAACCTAGATCCTTCATTTCAGAGAGGAGCTCGGAACCTAGATCCTTCATTTCGAATAAACATTTTACAAAGGAGATGGATATCTGACATTACATTTCATTCTGACATGGCTAAGTCATTGAAGTTCTTTTTCCCTCAAGTAGAATGTTGTGATTCCTGGGTGAAAATGATTTATGTTTCTGGGTTGGAATTTTTTAGATAGCACGCAGATCATAAGCACAGTTTTAATAATTTGCAGTGAAGTGCAGTGGCCTTCATATTTTGTGGAATGAAGTACAGCCTTTGTGGGCTGCCTTGGGCCGGTATTGGAAGCAGCAAAGTGGCTGTTACTATGCAGGTTAGTTTTTATTTCTTAACTGGTATCATGTAGCTATGCCTGGCCACAGATTATGGGGGAAATGCTACTTTCGGTGAACACCAAATGTCTTGTTCTGCCTTTTGATCAACTCCCAAAGTATTTGTTTCTGCAGCTACATTTTGAACATGGCTGATTTTTTCCCCCCTGCCAAGTTAGGAAAACAATATTTTTGCATGGCTTCTCTCTAACCCAGAAAGCATGCTCACTACCTATGCAAGGAACTAAAAGAGACTACACTAAATGCAAGTTTTTTTTTCTTGAAAAGATACTTTGATTCTAGAGCTCTATTTTTGAACTTGTATTTTTTTTTTTTAATGTGGCATCTCTAGAACAACATGAATGTGTGTGCTTGTTTTGCCTTGCACATGTTTCTCTGTCCTATTTCTTTTTCCTTTGTGGCAAGATTGTGTGTAAAATAAGTATTTTTCAAGCAGGAATGAAACTGTATACCAGTTTATATACTGTATTTAGTCCGAAGACTTTCTTAAAGTATTTTATTCTAAAAATAACCTGCCATTTTCTATAGATTTTAATTTTTTGTAACTTCTAGGGTTCTATTGTGGTCACAGGAAGAGAATGTGGCGCGCAATTTTAAAACGCTTTTGTAGAGACCTCACTGGATAAACCTGGGAGCTTTCTAGCCTCTTCACAGTCAGAGGAAATTATCAGATAGAGGGATTGTTCTAGTCCATCCCACATTCCTTTGGATGGGTGTTTCCAGGTGTGGGAGCAGGGAGACCCTGGAAGTCTGAGGTGGACTTTTCCAATCTCATACCCACACTCCACGAAGTTTTTCTCTGCTGAGGAGTGATATTCTACAGTTCACTAGAATCAATTGAACTTCAGGCACTCCTGGGCGGATTGAAGCAGAGCTTCCTCAGCTACTAAGCCTCTTGGAGCATCTTCATGCTTTTGATTCAGGGTCAGAATTGAGAGACACCCCATGCCACACCCCACTCGATTAAAAGCTGCAGCCAGAATCACTGCCATCCAAGCCCTCTGAACACTTCCGCCCTCTGCTTTGGGGGGAGAGAAAAGGAAGAGAAACTGCTGTCAAAGTCTGCTTTGAATTCAAGGGGACCTGCCTGTCAGGGGGAGTCTCATGTATGGGGAGCGGGGAATCTATTGGGGACCTTTCTGTTGGAAGTTTTCTGTCTGGGGGTCGGTGCCCTTGAATTGGCCCACACTAGCCAGATAAACGGCAGTTGGTCTGTACCTTACAGGAGTTGTGAACCAGTCTCTTCCCGTTCTCTCCCCAGCTACCACTGGGGAGCCTGTCCTCTGGGGTACGAAGACTGAGAGACTCAGGCCTACCTTTAATGGAGAATCAACTAGCTGTCGGGTCATTCTCACAGCTCACTGCCCCACAATCGCTGGCTTAGCTCTGCTCACAGTCTAGTTTCAAGATGAAGGTTTAGTTTCCAAATGGATGTGAAGCATTTTTAATCAGGCGTCTTTTTTGGGGGGAGTGGGAGGTAGAAACTTTTCTCATGTCGTTGAAAAACTAAAACAATAACCAGAATGTTGGCAGGATGTGTCCCTTTGGAGGCAGATGGTTTTATGGTTTTAATCTGCTGAGCCGAGGACACATCTTTCAAACAGCCTGCACGAGGGTTCCTGCCACCAAAGTGAACCATAAAGAAGCTCAGTTTGGAGGAGTAAAGATGGTGGAAGATCCCAACGTGGAAGGAAAAGGTTTTCTCTCAATCAAAAGGCCACTTGAGATGGGCTAGCTGTGGTCATATATGCAATGTGAACTTTTTAGATGTCATCCTAAGTTCAGATTTTGGTGGGGGCAGCTGATGGGATAGGAGGATGGTGCTTCTAGGACTCAGATGGATGTCCATTTGCTGGCCTAGGGAGCTTTGCTGTCGACTGAGTCTCACCCCTGATTCAGAGGGACAAAGACCATTCCTTGACGGGACCCATTTCCACACGGAAATTCCTGTTGTCTTGGGACCGCATGTCCTGTGGCTATACAAAAGTACCCTGGCATTGCCCACAACCCTGGCCTGTTGCTATTCCCTCTCTGTACAGTCTTCGCAGGGCTGGAAGAAAATTGTGTCAATTGGTTTTAGGACAAGTGCACGAGGTGCGTCTCAGACTTTTTTTGTTATTTATTTGTATGTTTTATTCCAGGTGTATGCACTTTTAAGAAGCAGAATTTCTATTTTTATGTTGAAAACATTTTATTTCGGGAACAGCCACTGATTATTATAGTCTACAGTTGGAATTAAGAGAAAAGTGGAAGATTGTAACTAAACATAATAAATTTATTACTTGCTGCCCTCTTCAAGACATTCTTTTTGCCCCTTGCCAGCCTGTATTTTTCTTTTTTCCTGTGATTAACTTTGGAAACTAGATAACATAAAATACTATGACCTGTACAGAATACTTTTAAATCATGGTATTAAAAGAATGTGAGGGAGTCCCGGGAGATAGCATGGAGGTAGGGCGTTTGCCTTTCATGCAAAAGGTCATCCGTTCGAATCCTGGTGCCCCATGTGGTCCCCCGTGCCTGCCAGGAGCAATTTCTGAGCATGGAGCCAGGAGTGACCCCTGAGCGCTGCCGGGTGTGACCCAAAAAAAAAAAAACCAAAAAAAAATGTGAGGGCCAGAGTGATAGTACAGTGGGTAGGGCATTTACCTTGCATGCAGTTGATTCGAGTTTAATCCCCAGCATCCCCCAACCCTTCAAGGATTGATCTCTGAACTCAGAGTCAGGAGTAAGTCCTGAGCACCCTGAGCCCTAACAACAACAAAAAAGTGAAAGATAAACACAATAACATTTCAGCACAAACAATCACATCCTTAATTTTCAGACAGGAAATGTGAAATTTTTACAATTGGGGATTGGTCCCAACTTTATCCAAGAGATGATTTTCTTGAGGGACTGTGAACTAGGGAAAATTTTAGTCTGGACCAGAGTGATAATATAGCAGGGAGGGCGCTAACCTTGCATACAGCCAGCCTTGGTTGATCCCCAGCCCACTGGAGTGATCTCTTAGCACAGATCCAGTAGTGAACCCTATGCACCACTGGGTGGGGCCCCCAAATTAATATATGGATTCTGATTCAATCCTAGTGGGTGCTTAGTAGTTGGTGTTATTTCTCTCTTACCGTGATGGAAGGAACTCACCGCAGTGTGGTGTGGAGGTAACCATTATAGCTGTCTCTAGACCCTTTGTACTTTTTTGCTGTTTAAAGCCATCCTGGCCTGAGATCACTCTCCCTAGCCTAGGGCCTTCGGATAGGACGCTTTTGGAAGGGCGTCATGTCAAGAATGACCACTGGGGGGCACTAAAGACCGCCATTGCCAACACTGCCAACTCCCGGAGCGCATGCTTTCAGTCTGAGTCGGGGGAGCTCAGTTAATGTACAGACACCCCCAGCCACGGCTTTTCTTCACAGTGGAAAAACTGCAGACCTAAAGCCCAGTGTCCTGGAGTGGTGACAGGAAGACTGTTACTGAAAGCTATGGAGCTCTCCCAGTCCACAGCGCTCTAGAGTCCCAGTTGTAAGAACAAAGTCTACCTTTGGCTTCTGCATGGAGCTGATCCTGTGCAGACAGTTCAGGAGTCTCCTTGTGCCCAGTGTGTGTGTCTGGCGGATGCAATAGCCTCAGCTGTTCCCAGGCCATGCCACAAGTCTTGAAAGATTCCAGGACTCTGACCCAGCGGTTGTGCCCGCATACTCTCACTATGGCCCCCGCACCCTACTCAGCTCCCAAGTGCTCCTGGCCCACCTTGGCTTTTCCTTACTGGGTGTCTGACTCCAGCAGCCCCACACTCAACTTTCATCCCTTGGAATAGGCCGGAACTACCTCAAGGGTTCTCTGTGGTTGGTATTGATTCGGTCTGATCTTGCCAATGACAGTTTTGCCACGTAGAGAGGACAGGGCTTGGTGCCAGGGCCATCTGGGTCTCACCTCAAGCCAGCCTCAAGGCTGGCTTTGGTGCACTGACATGGGCCAGCACTGACTGACTGGGCTCTTTCTCCAGGATAGCGGGGGAAGGTGTGTTTGAGGCCACCCATAGGGTATCAATTTGGGCCCCTGTGAGGCAGGGATGGTGTCTGATTTGACTTCTCAGCATGAGGAAGGGAAGACTGGGGCAGCAAGGGGACAGTGTGGGCCAGAGAGGGTGGTACCAACCATTGGTACCCAGATTTATCAAATTGACACAAAAAGGACTTTTCATGGTTTCACTCAAAACTGAAGCCTGAGGATACCACTTTGTGTGAATGCTGACAGGTGCACAACATGACAGCACAGGTGATAAGCCTCAGGACATTCCTTCACTCATGTCCTTCCCTCAGGACAGAGCCCCCTTCTGGGCACTTCCAGTGGGCTAACTGGTAGAGTAGCTCTGACATGCCCATGACTTTTTGTTTGGTTTTAGGGCCACATCCGGCTATGCTCAGGGATTATTCCTGGATCTGCACTCTGGAATCAATCCTGAGGATGCTCAGGGTACCCTCCGGGATTCTGGGGGGTGGGGGGGGGTTGAGCCCAGGTTGGCTACATACCAGGCAAATGCCTTCCTCACTGTACTATCGGCCACTGTCCACACCACCTGTCTCAGATGCCTTGCCCACTTCTTGTCCCGCTTTCATGATTGGCCCATCCACCGGCGCTCCTGGTTTTGCTCTCTCCATTTCTTTCTTGTCCCCCACTTTCACAATTGTCCCATCCACCGACGCCCCTGGCTTGCCTCTACTACCTAGAAGCTGCAGCACATCTGTGGGAAATCGTGGCACCCAGGGTCACAGAAGAATATTCAGTGAGTGGTGTTGACAGAGACCATTGGAGCCTAGAACCACCTCTCAGGTGGGGCAGAGAGTGATGACTGGTGCTTTCAAAAACCCTCACAGGATGCTGGACAGGCAAGTGGGGGGAGGAAAGGAGAAGCTGGAGAGACCCTCAATTCGGACATTTGTCCTGGAGTGAACAGGAATCCAGGAGAGATGTTTCATTTAGGGCAGCTTGTGCGCTGACATCTCCATAGCAACGGCACTGCAGGAATCTGGGTGATGCCTTGGGAAGTGCTGACCAACTTGGGCTGTGTGGGGTGGCAGAGGGGATGGAGGAGGATCCCAGAGGGTGCTCGCAGGCCCTAAAGGCTGCCAGGTTGCAGCTCTGGCACCACCACTTCCTGACTCCCTAGGTCTGCAGGCAGCTTCCACTGCTGCCTTGTTGGCCTAGAATTTCTCCAGAGGTTTCCAGGCTGACGGGCAGTTGATCGACATTGATCGAAATGGCTCGTGCGTTTGAGTCTGTCTGGGATCTTGCTATTTCTTCCATGTGGTTTCCATCTGTTTCTTATTCCCTTTTCTAAATTTCAAGTCAGTTAAATATTGGCTAAGTCCACTGTCTCTTTATCTCCCTCCTTCCCGCCCATCTCCTCTTCTGGAGGGTCTGAACCCAGGGTTTCTTGCTTTGCTGAGAGACCCAGCCCTAGCCCTGGTGATTTGCTTATGATATTAATGTGAGTTCTTGTAATTTTAATGTATGCTCTTGATGAATCAGAATTGAAGAAAGAGCAAGGGAATGTAGCTCAGTAGTTAGAGCACTTGTCTTGCCTGTGTAAAGCCCTGGCTTCAATTCCTGGTACCACCAAAACAAAACCCAAAGAAAAACAAGTGCATGGTTCCATTTCAGGGCCTTAGGAGATTTTAATTCTACTTTCTTCTATACCCCCATTTGTGAATGTGAATCCTTTAAATTCTGTGTCCATGTATCTGTACATGCCTTTCTGTGTGCACACATCTATCAGTACATACATATGTGCAGTAAAATGCTGACTGTGAGTTACATTATATATAGTTACAAAAATGTAAGAAGTATAAAATATATGTGACACTGGGACCAAGTGATAGCACTGTAGGTAGGGTGTTGGCCTTATATGCACCTGAACCTGGGTTCAATCTCATCTGGTTTCCCTAGCCTGCCAGCAGTGATTATTGAACTCAGGGCCAAGAATAATCCCTGAGCCAAGTGTGGCCCCAATACAAGACAAAACAAAATGCATGGACATGTCATTGATGAGAGGAATAATACTTAGATTTTGTGGTATTTACATTGTTCCTTATTCTTTTCTGTATTTAACTGTTTCTGTCTATGGTCATTTTTTTCTTTTTGCCTAAAAGTATTCCCTTTAGTATTTTTCCCCAATCTGTAATAAATAGTGTAGTCCTCATTTTCTGTTTTTGTTTTGAGCCACACCTGGCTGTGCTCAGGGCTTACTCCTGGCTCTGAGCTCAGGGATCACTCTGTCAGGAAGTTTCTAGAGGAGTTTCAAATCAGGTTCAGAAATCCCACTTCTGCATCCCCTGCTTTTAATGGCACATTAAAAGTGTGTGGCCACACTGCTGGGTTACACTGACATGACTCTGCAGCTGAAGTAATAAACTGATGCCATGCCTAAGGAACCCAGCTGTCTCCCTCTGACTCATAACTCCACAGACCCTGGACCTTCTGGACCACACGGCAGTGCCCATGATTTTAATACTGACATCCCAGTAGAAGTACACTAAACTAGATGTGAAATTATCATAGAAGATACCTAGCTCAACAAATAAAGCCAACAGCAGAATGAACAGCTAGCAATGCACAGCTTAGTAAACTTTTAGACACTGATATCAAGACTCCATTGTGAGTTATGAGAATTTTCACAAAAATTTTAATGAAGATTTTTTTTCCATAATCCCATTACCATTTAATTGTAGCAAACAATACGGAGTAACTTATTTATACCTGCCACAGGGAAGACTTGGGGAAAATTGGGAAACTGGCACAATGATGGAGAAAATGTCATGCTGATGGTGGGATGGGTGTTGGAACATGAAATTCCAGAAATGTATATGAGCTGTAAAGCAGTGTTTTAAATAAATTTATTTAAAGTTTTTTTTCTTGCTTCTTTTTGGGCCATACCTGGTGGTGTTCTGGGGTTACTCCTGGCTTCGTGTTCAGAAATTGGTCCTGGCAGGCTCGGAGGACCATATGGGGTGCCGGGGATCAAACCCATATCTGTCCTGGGTAGGCTGCAAGGCAAGGCAAGTGCCCTACTGCTGTGCTATCTCTCTGGCCCCTAAAGTTGTTTTGTTGTTGTTGTTGTTGTTGTTTTTGGTTTTTGGGCCACACCCGACAGTGCTCAGGGGTTACTCCTGGCTGTCTGCTCAGAAATAGCTCCTGGCAGGCACGGGGGACCATATGGGGCACCGGGATTCAAACCAACCACCTTTGGTCTTGGATCTGCTGTTTGTAAGGCAAATGCCGCTGTGCTATCTCTCCAGGCCCAAAGTTGTTTTTTTGTTTGTTTGTTTGTTTTGTTTTGTTTTGTTGTTTTTTTTTTTAATATGCCCAGCCTCCCCTGGAT
This sequence comes from Crocidura indochinensis, assembly GCA_004027635.1. Classification (NCBI taxonomy): domain Eukaryota; kingdom Metazoa; phylum Chordata; class Mammalia; order Eulipotyphla; family Soricidae; genus Crocidura; species Crocidura indochinensis. Next base: position 23,210 of record PVKC010012647.1, read on the forward strand.
CAAAAACCCAACTGCTGTATCATACCAGTTTGCCCATGGAGGGGCCAAGCTCAGTTCCCGTATTGCACTGTACGGCTGTTAAGTCACCCTGGTCCTCCAGCCCAGCACTGTCCTTGCTCTTCCTCACCAGGGCTGTCAAGGGAGAGTGGCCCAGCTTTCCCGGGTGTGGCACAGGCCTGATTATAGGGACTTTGTGGGCAAGAATCTCCATCAAAGTAATGTGCCTATCCAGGCGGGAAGCATCAAAATGATAATGCAACCGCCGTCTTGTTCCTGATGACATTCAGTACCAAGGCTGTGTTTCTTCTCCCCTTCAACGTGAGAATTTTCACATCTTTGGGGAGAAGGTGGGGAGAAGTCTCCTGTTTTTCTTTTCTTTTTCTTTTTTTT